>OVBX01004504.1:0-14528 GCA_900406325.1 Erucastrum elatum
TTACTCACAAGGAGAAACAAGTGACCCTGGCACCTATGACACCTCAAGAAGTACACCAGGATCAGATGATTCTCAAAAGGAGGAGGGAAGACGCCAAGGCTGCTGGTAAGACCCTGCTACTGGAGGAAACCAAAGAGGTAAGTAAACTCAACCTCTTTGCTACTGCTAAAGATATTAAAACTGCTATGATTGAACAATCAAATTTTATTCTAGTAGTTTATAAAGAATTGTTGAGCTCTACTACTAACCTTGCTCCTGAGATTCCAGCGGAGATTGAGTGTCTTTTGCAGGAGTATAAGGATGTGTTTCCAGAGGACAATCCCATGGGGCTGCCGCCTATTAGGGGGATAGAGCACCAAATTGATTTTGTACGAGGGGCTACCTTACCAAATCGTCCAGCATACAGGACCAACCCTGTGGAGACTAAGGAGCTTCAGAAACAAGTCAATGACCTGCTGGAGAAAGGCCATATCAGAGAGAGCAGGAGTCCTTGCGCTGTACCTGTTTTACTGGTGCCTAAGAAAGATGGGAGCTGGAGGATGTGTGTGGATTGCAGAGCCATCAACAACATAACAGTTAAGTACAGACATCCAATCCCACGCTTAGATGATATGCTAGATGAGTTACATGGTTCCTGTGTCTTTTCTAAAATTGATTTAAAGAGTGGTTACCACCAGATTAGAATGAAAGAAGGAGATGAGTGGAAAACTGCTTTTAAAACTAAGCTAGGATTGTATGAGTGGCTTGTGATGCCTTTTGGATTAACTAATGCACCTAGTACTTTCATGAGGTTAATGAATCATGTCCTGAGAGCTTTGATAGGTCGATTTTTTTTTGTTTATTTTGATGATATCTTAATTTACAGCAAGACCATGGAGGAACATGTTAAACATTTGAAACAGGTTCTAGATGTGCTTAGAAAAGAAAATCTGTATGCTAACTTCAAGAAGTGTTCCTTTGGCACAGATAACCTTGTCTTTTTAGGTTTTGTTGTGACATCACAGGGTATACAGGTTGATGAGGAAAAGGTGAAAGCCATCAGAGAATGGCCGATCCCTAGGTCCATTGGAGAAGTCAAGAGCTTTCATGGACTTGCTGGCTTCTATAGGAGGTTTGTGAGAGATTTCAGTACAGTTGCAGCACCACTAACTGAGATAATCAAGAAGAGTGTAGGTTTTACTTGGGGACCAGACCAGGAGGAAGCATTTCAAATGCTTAAGGATAAACTAACCAGTGCCCCTTTACCTGCACTTCCTGATTTTTCTAAAACTTTTGAAATAGAATGTGATGCATCTGGTATTGGAATTGGAGCTGTTTTGATGCAGGATAAGAAACCCATAGCTTATTTCAGTGAGAAGCTAGGAGGAGCCACCTTGAACTATCCTACCTATGATAAGGAGCTGTATGCCTTGGTGAGAGCTTTACAGGTGTGGCAACATTACCTGTGGCCTAAGGAGTTTGTGATCCACACTGATCATGAGTCTCTCAAGCATCTCAAGGGGCAACACAAGCTAAGCAAGAGACACGCCAGGTGGGTGGAGTTCATTGAGACCTTTCCTTATGTAATCCACTACAAGAAAGGTAAGGAGAATGTAGTGGCTGATGCACTCTCCAGAAGGTATACTCTTTTATCTTCTATGGAAACTAAACTCTTAGGCTTTGAACATATCAAATCTTGCTATGCTGATGATCCTGAATTTAAAGATGTGTTTAGAGAATCTGAGAAACATGCTAGTGGGAAGTTTTATCAAGTGAAAGGATTTCTTTTCTATGATAATAGGCTGTGTGTTCCTAATGGTTCTTTTAGATAATTGTATGTTAGGGAAGCTCATGCAGGGGGACTATGGGACACTTTGGAGTCGCCAAGACACTCTCCACACTGCAAGAGCACTTCTACTGGCAAAGTATGAAGAGGGAGGTGGAGCGTGGTGTGCAAACAGGCTAAGTCTAAGGTCCAGCCGACAGGTTTGTATACTCCTCTCCCTATTCCTACTGCACCATGGATTGATATCTCTATGGATTTTGTCTTAGGATTGCCTAGAACCAGGAAAGGAAGAGATAGTATCTTTGTGGTTATTGATAGGTTTTCTAAGATGGCTCATTTCATACCATGTCATAAAACTGATGATGCATCTTTGGTAGCTGATCTATTCTTTAGAGAGGTTGTTAGATTACATGGTATGCCTAGAACCATTGTTTCTGATAGAGATACTAAGTTCCTTAGCTATTTTTGGAAAACTCTATGGGGAAAGTTGGAAACTAAGCTATTGTTTTCAACTACTTGTCACCCCAAAACTGATGGTCAAACTGAAACAGTCAATAGTGTAGGAGATGGATTACATCCCTCTACAAGGCCCATCAGATAACAAGATTCGGCTTTGTGAGTTTAGTCACCCGCGGGTTTACTCTCCATCTCGAGGAAGAGACTTGGGTGACTAAAAGAGCCCATCTCCTAGAAAGCCCATTTCAAGCCTTTCGTTCAAGACCCGGTCAAGAAGTCAGCCCAGCAAGATGGTCGACCACTAGGGTTTACGAGATAAGGGAGCCTATAAAAGGCGACCGGCTAGCAAGAGACAGGGGATCCAAAACTTGACATACATACTGAGCGGCTAGATCTAGGGTTTCCAACCAGTTTAGATCTCATTTCCTGTTCAGTATTTTTCAGTTCTCTTGTTAAGTCTTGTAACCTTGTTCCAAATCTAATAAAACGTCTTTGTTCATCCCACTTCAAGTTTACTCACCCTAGCCGACTAAACTCCGTTAAAAAAATTGGCGCCCACCGTGGGGCCAGAGCAAAGTAACGTTCCCAGATCTTGACATGGCTCAAGACGGCACTACCTCCGACGCTCCAGGCGACGAACCAACCCCTACGCCTGCAGCTCCTCCACCAATCCATCCAGATTTCATGAGTTCCGTTCTCGCGCGACTCGCCCAGCAAGACGAAGTTCAAAAAGCTACTAACGAACGCCTCGCTGCTCTAGTCGCTGTCCTTACTGCGCCGGCTGGACAGACAAGCGACCAACCGATTCGCCGTCAGCTTTTCGCCACTCACCCTACGGCACCAGTAGGCGGCCACGCTTCGGAGGAATCAGAACCAAACGAGCCCGTCGCAACGGAAGCGACTCGAGCGGGGGCGGACCTTACCAACACCCGCGAGATAGCAGAGCTCAAGCTCAACCTTTAACAGATGAGCTCTAAGATACACCGAGCCATCAGCCCTGCGCCGCAGATCGAAAGCGTACTCGCCGCAACTTCTAGAACGGCCTTCACCAGCGCCCTCACCGACGTTCCTCTTCGCAAAATAGAGAAGCTGCGCCTTCTAGAGTACAAACCGGGTGGCGACCCAGTGGAACACATGACGGCTTTCAACATCGCTATGGCTAGAGCTCATTTCTCCGACGAAGAAAAGGACGCTGGTTACTGTCAGCTGTTTGTCGAGACGCTTCACGAGCAAGCTTTAACCTGGTTCTCTCAGCTTGAGGAAAACTCAATCGCGAGCTTCCGCGACCTCTCAGCCGCCTTCCTCAAAACGTACATCATGTTCACGAAGCGTAGCGCGACCGCTTCAAGCCTGTGGAACCTCTCCCAAGCCAAGGACCAGAGCCTCCACGACTATATGGATAAGTTCAAAACTGTGGTATCGAGAGTCGCAATACCCGACGAGATCGCTATTGACGCCTTGATGAACACTCTGTGGGTTCACTCAAAGTTCCGTGAAGACTTGTACCAGAATCCGACCACCTCGCTTCAGGATGCCATCGCCCGCTCTCACAACTTCATCCGCATGGAAGAAGATACTAAGGCGATCATTAGTAAGCAGAACAGCGCGGCTAAGCCTTCGCCGCCTAAAAACCCTGACGCTCGCACGGAACCACGCCAGCATGCTTTTGGCGACAAGAATAGCCGTAAGAACGGTTTCATGTACATCGTTGACGAAAACAACGTCTCGGTCTCAACGCTCATGGTACGAGAAAAGGGGTGGCACAAATGGGAAAGGGAAACGGACTCCCCAGGCGAACCCTCCAGCGCAGTTTGTTCGGCGCAATCTACTCCGTTGGCCGGCCAGTCTCGAGGAACAGACCTCACCAAGCATTGCAAGTACCTCGATGTTAAAGGACACGACACCTCAGAGTGTAAGTCGCTCTACGCGCAGTTTCTGACATCCTTAGCCAGCGGCGACTTGAAGGTCGAACCTCCGAAAGCAAAACCGAAGAACGGTAAAAGTTGGAGCAAAAACAAGAAAAGAAAGCTCATCAAAAAGCCAACGAAAAGGGGCGACAAAGCGAAGGCCGCCCAAATGTGGAAGACAAAGTCCCAAAGGACGACTGCGAAGGCGACTCCTCCGCCGATGAAGAGCAGCCAGCTAATCGAAGGCGCATAGAAGTCATCCTTTCCAAGATGGACGATTCGTCCGACGACGAGTGCGACGACTCATCCCAACCGGAAGACCTGCGGTTCCTCCTTCTCAAACGAAAGGCTGAAGCGCGAGGCGACCAGTCGGACCTCAGGGCGACACTAGACGCAGCAAAGTCGAGACGAATCACAACAGATAGCGACACTAAGATGCCGGACGCCGTCTCCGACCTAAGGGACGTCCTCAACGCTAGCTCATGCGACTTACACGTCAAGCTGAACTGCTCCAAGCCAACCGACCTACGCAGACGCCTGGAGCAGAACAAGGGGGGGGGGGGGAAGCCACCACCGTCGTCCAGCAACGTGCAGTCTACCACCGACTTACGTTCCCTCCTTAACAAGAAATCACGTCCGCCTGCGCGGACGAATGTCATTATGGGCGGTTCCCCTCCGTGTGGAAACTCGGTTCGTTCAGTGAAGGATCATCGTCGCCAAGCCGTGTCGTCTCAGCGATGGCCATCAAGACCGCCGAGTCATCCCCCAATTAGCTTCTCGCCGGACGACGCGCTAGGAATCCATGTACCTCACAATGATCCTCTCCTAGTCGTCCTCGGCATCGGAGAGTACGACGTTACGAAGGTCCTCATCGATACACGGAGTTCCGCCGACCTCATATTTCGGTAAACACTCGATAACATGGGCATCGACATCAGCGACATTAAGCCACCCTCCAGGACCTTAACCGGCTTCAACGGCTCTTCCGAAACCATCCTTGGGACGATCCGACTTCCAGTGCGAGCCTGCGGAGTTACTCGTACTGTCAAGTTCGCCGTTGTAAGCACCAAGGCTCCTTATCGCGTCATCTTGGGAACTCCCTGGATCCACTCAATGCAAGCTGTCCCTTCCACCTATCATCAGTGCATCAAATTTCCGGGAGCAGATGGAACGATAAAGACTCTGCGTGGCGACCAACAAGCCGCACGCGACTTGCTAATCGCCACGGTCAAGCTGCAACGCGCGCCTTCCCACGTCAATTCCATTGCTCCCCCCAGTTCTAAAGTCTGTCCAAAGAAAGAAGACGTCGTCGAGTTGCCTATCGACACCAACGATCTGAATAGAACCGTGCGCATTGGCGCTTACCTATCCGACGATATGCGTCAATCCCTTCTCGCGTTCCTTGCGGAAAATATGCTGACATTTGCTTGGTCGATGTCAGATATGAAAGGAATAGATCCCTCCATCATGACGCACGAACTCAACGTCGATCCGACTTTCAAGCCCATCCGACAGAAGCGACGTAAGCTGGGCCCGGATAGGTCGAAAGCAGTCATCGAAGAGGTCGAACGTCTACTCAGCGCTGGTTCCATCACAGAGGTTCGCTATCTGGAGTGGCTAGCAAACCCTGTGGTCGTCAAGAAGAAGAACGGGAAGTGGCGCGTGTGCGTCGAGTTTACGGACCTCAACAAGGCGTGCCCCAAGGACAGCTACCCTCTCCCAAACATCGACCTACTAGTCGAGTCCACTGCGGGAAATGAGATGCTCACGTTCATGGAAGCATTCTCTGGATACAACCAGATAATGATGCATCCCGACGACCGCAATAAGATGGCCTACATCACCGATAGAGGGACCTATTGCTACAAGGTAATGCCATTCGGTCTGAAGAACGCGGGGGCGACTTACCAGCGGTTGGTCAACCTAATGTTCGCCGACAAGCTCGGTAAAACCATGGAGGTATACATCGACGACATGCTCGTCAAATCCAAACATTCCGCTGACCATCTAGACCAACTACGCGACTGCTTCTCGACCCTGAACAAGTACGTTATGAAGCTCAACCCGGCTAAGTGTACTTTCGGAGTAACTTCTGGCGAGTTCCTTGGATATATCGTTACGCAGCGAGGCATTGAAGCAAACCCGAAGCAGATCATAGCAGTCCTCGACCTTCCGAGTCCAAAGAATAGCAGGGAGGTTCAGCGCGTAACAGGGCTGATCGCCGCCCTCAACCGCTTCATTTCCAGATCAACCGATAGGTGCCTTCCATTCTATGATCTTCTGCGGGGGAATAAGAAGTTCATCTGGGATGAGAAGTGCGAGGAGGCATTCGCGCAGCTAAAGCAATACCTCACCACTCCTCCTGTACTGGCTAAACCAGAAGTAGGTGACATTCTTTCCCTCTATGTCGCTGTTTCCTCCGTGGCGGTTAGCAGCGTCCTCATCAAGGAAGACCGCAGAGAACAGAAGCCCATCTTCTATACGAGTAGGCGCATGACAGGACCTGAAACGCGATACCCGACTCTGGAGAAGATGGCTCTCGCCATCGTTGAAGCAGCAAGGAAGCTCTGTCCGTACTTCCAGTCTCATTCTGTTGAGGTGCTGACAGATCAATCACTCCGCACCATTCTTCAGAACTCCAACAGATCAGGTCGACTAACCAAGTGGGCTATAGAGCTTGGAGAACTCGACATCACTTACAAGAACCGCACAGCGGCGAAGTCTCAGGTCCTTGCGGACTTCTTGATCGAACTAGCTCCAGAACTCGAGCAAGATCTTTCCATCCCAAACTCAAACTGGATACTCCACGTAGACGGGTCATCAACCAACAAAGGTTCCGGAGCTGGAGTTCAACTGCAGTCACCAAGAGGCGAGTTAATCAGACAATCTTTCAGTTTTGGTTTCCCAGCATCTAACAACGAAGCTGAATACGAGTCTTTAATCGCCGGACTCCGCCTTGCGAAGGCAGTTCACGCAAAGCGAGTAAGCGCGTACTGCGATTCCCAGTTAGTCGCTAGCCAGTTCAGTGGAGACTACGACGCCCGCAACGACAGAATGGATGCATACCTAAAGTTGGTCCAATCTCTGGCAGCAGAATTCGAGTTCTTCGAACTGATCAAGGTTCCACGCGGAGAAAATGTCTGCGCTGACGCTCTAGCCGCCCTTGGTAGCAAGCTCCGTGATCAGGTCAAGCGCACTATCCCAATACACCGTATCGAACGACCAAGTATTGATCCTGCGGAAGATTTAACGGTCACTATCTCCTCCGTCATCGACGCGGCGGCCTCAGGAGGCGGCGAAACACCCTCGGATTGGAGAACATAATTCATCGACTAGCTCATCAACGGGAAGCTTCCTGTCGAGAAATGGGCTGCTAGACGACTAAAAACGCGAAGCGCACACTACGTCGTGACTAATGGTGAACTCCATCGCTGGACGGCATCTAAGGTTCTCCTGAAATGCATCGCCGGCGACGAAACACGACGATTCATGGCCGAAACTCACAAAGGCGCAGGGGGAAATCACTCCGGTGGACGCGCCCTAGCGCTAAAGATCAAGAATTCAGGCTTCTTCTGGCCAACAATGAACACGGATTGCGAGCACTACGCCCGCCGCTGCGACAAATGCCAACGACACGCACCGAGTATCCATTGTTCCACCGAGATGCTGCGTACATCAACCGCACCGTACTCGTTCATGCGATGGGCGATGGATATAATAGGTCCGCTGCCTAACTCCCGTCAGCGACGTTTTGTTCTCGTCCTTACTGACTACTTCACCAAATGGATAGAGGCTGACGCCTTTGCTCAGGTTACCGACAAAGAGGTCCGCAGATTCGTCTGGAAGAACATTATTTGTCGCCACGGCCTACCCTACGAGATCGTCACCGATAATGGATCTCAATTCATGTCTGGCAACTTCAAGGAGTTTTGCAGGAAATGGAACATCAGATTAAGTCCCTCCACCCCTCGTTATCCCCAAGGAAACGGCCAAGCTGAGTCTTCAAACAAGCTGATAGTTGACGGCATCAAGAAGCGCCTGGACTTTAAGAAGGGGCATTGGGCCGACGAACACGACGGCGTTCTTTGGAGTCATCGAACCACACCACGCGGAGCGACTAAGTCCACACCCTTCTCTCTCGCCTACGGAGTCGAAGCATTGGCACCCGCCGAAGTCAACGTCAGCAGCCTCCGGCATTCTAAGATGCCTCAGCATGTTGAACTCAACCAAGACATGCTCCTCTACTCTCTAGACGAATTGGAAGAAAGGAGAGATCAAGCCTTGCTCCGAATCCAGAACTATCAGCACCAGATCGAGTCTTATTACAACAAGAAGGTCAAAGCAAGACAACTCGATCTCGGAGACTTGGTTCTAAGAAAAGTGTTCGAAAACACCAAGGAAACTAACGCTGGTAAACTAGGAGCCAGATGGGAAGGACCTTATAAGATCATTAAAGTCGTTAGGCCTAGAGTCTACCGACTTGAAACGTCGACCGACGAGGTAGTCCCGCGCGCCCGGAACTCCATCAATCTCCGACGTTTATACTCCTAAATGCTAGCACAGCAAGCCGAGTAAAACACCAATTTATTACTTACTCGACTTTCGGTTGGGGTAGACTAGCTTCTAAAAAAAAAAAAAAAAAAAAAAAAAAAAAAACCCCGAGTAGATGCACCTCTAAGGTCACTTCCACTCGTCCGAGTAAATGCGCTATTCACGGCCACTTTTACTCGGTCACAATGAACTACGAATGGCTTGATCCTCTTCCGAGGTACGTAGGCAGCCTTAACAGGCGCAGCTATACCCAAAATTTTAAAAAAAATTGAGTATATGCATCATCATAGTCACTTATACTCGTCCGAGTAAATGCGCTACTTGAAGCCACTTTTACTCGAGAACTAGGAACTACGGGTGGCTTGATCCTCTATCGAGGTACGTAGGCAGTCTTAACAGGCGCAGCCATAACAAAACCAAAGTCCAAAATTTTCCTAAGACTTAACGATATCCGGCTTCTCTCCGCTGAACCGAACGCGGATACTCGTAATCCACGACGTGACCGCGTCCTGATCAGACACTCGGTCGCAGGATACCATAGTCGTTAGTCACCTACGCTATTGAAGCATTGACCGACTAAAAGAGTGAAATTCAGCCTCCTTTTTTGAATAACGAGTAAGTGGTTTGGCCGACTAAAACTCGTTAGTCACTAAAAACGGACAACGAACCTTTTCCCTCTACTTATATTTCTCGTGACAAAAGATTTGATGACCTTGACAAGTAACCTGTATGAGGACCAAAACAGTACTTCAAGAAAAAACAAATTATTGATACTTAAAACATCCAAGTCCCAAGGACCGCTCAAAAGACAGCATCCGATCGAGAAATGTGTTTAATAATACAACAGAAGGCGGACTAGCAAGGCCCAAAATTGTTTACCAAAAACAAAATATATAAAGATACAACAAACCAGAATCAAGCAACGAGGTCTTCGACGTTCTTCTCGCCCATCTCAACACCAGGAGCAGCGTCGCTCTTAGCGTCCCCCTCCGCAGTCAAAACCGGCTCCTCGGCTGTCAGTACGAGATCCACATCAACATCCTCCCGGACCAAAGAAGAACCTCTAGCATCAGCATTTGTGGGAAGAGCCTCGTCAAAGTGATCCCCTTTCTCTCCTTTCGAAGTAGAACCGGATGCCGTAACTGGATCCTTAGGTTCTGTTTCCTTATCATGAATCTCAGCTGCACCAGTCTTCGGGTCTGCATCCCCCAGCGGATCGACTAGCTGCGTTGGAACAGGAGTAACAGGCGACGGCTGGACAGTAAGGCTAGTGGTCGCATTCTCCGCCAAGTCATTCGGAGTTGCTAGTAGCGAAGCACTCTCAGAACCGATCAGGTCAACGTTTGAGCCGTACGTGTCGAGCGATGAGAAAAGTTCCAAGTTCACAAAAGGTGAAGGAAGGGAAAGTGGAGAAAGAGCCAATTCGCTCTCTGAAAGCGGGGCGAAACCAAGGTTAGCCATGTCGTTCTGATGGACTTTCTCTTGCTCGACAAAGAGACTGATAACATCCTGTGCGATTGCCGTTCCACCATCCCTGATCATTTCCAAACACTTTCTCGTGCCAAGTGCTTGTCCGTAAAGATTTTTTGCCTTCTCGTAGTTCTCTCGACAGGCGAGATGATCATGGAAGTGAGCAAAACAGCGGTTGGCCTTGTCAGTCATCGCAGCCTCCACTCTGATCCTTTCTCGAGTTACCTCCACACTCCGCGAGTCCCGAAGCCTTTTCCTCTCTGAAATCAGTTTCGCAACCGACGCGTCTCTCTCGCTCTGCAACTCAGCTTTCTCCTTCTCAAGAGCAGCATTTGCCTTTTCAAGGCGAGCCTTTTCTTTGGCAAGCTCCTTTTTCGCGGCACGATCTGCGTTGAGCTTACCCTCAAGCTCTACAAACTTCGCCCAAAGAAGCTCTTTTTCTTCAGCAACCTTCTCGCTGGCTACCCTCTGTTCTTCCCTCACCCTTCCGATGGCGCCCAGCCTGAGTCGAGCGAGTTTCTCCGCCGCTCCCTGCTGAGCCATCGTCTGCTTCAGCGCTTTGTCGTATCTCCCAACCAAGCGGTTCATACTTCCATCGGCCTGCGAGCATAACGGAGCGAGTAAAGCAGAGAAATTAACCAAAGAAATTATAATTTTCATGAAATAAGGCGAGTAAAAGCGCTACCTGTCTGCTTTTCCAAGTGGCATCAACATAATCATCCTTGAAAAAGAGATCTTCCACCGGCGGCAACTTATCCGGCCCACCATGAATTTGAAGACTGAAATCTGCGCACCGAAGAGGATTGGATAGCAAAGGGACAGGCTCATCATATGAGAAGTTCACACGATCGGCCAAGTCCATCTTCGGTCCTTCTCCAAGAGAACCTTCAGACCGAGATCTTCTGCCAGACGAGAGCGATGCAGGCACGTCGTCTTCATTCATCATGGTTTCATCCTGAGGATTGTCGCTAGGTTCTGCGCGCTTCCCGCTATCCGCTGGAGAGCACCCTGTGAGGTCGTCCCCCTCCGTAGGGGCATTAGCTGGTTTCTCAATCACCTGCTTCTTCCTCCTTCTCCTCTTTTTGGGTTGCTCATCAGACCTTGCTTCATCTGCAGCACAACCCTCCGGGGACGCATCCTTGCCAGCGCTAGCCTCTCGAGACCTCTTCTTCCCTTTGTTCCCCTTCTTACCCTTCTTCTTGGAAACTTTAGCAGGAGAACTTGTACCTTCGAAAGGTACCCCAGAATCAGCGGCTGCAGGCACCTCACCGACAGCCTCATTAGCCGTCTTTCCTCCGTTCTCTTCGTCCGGAACGCGGGAGCTCCCACCAGTATCAACAGCGGTCGTCCTATTGCTCGATAGCATCTGGAGTCAGCCCTTCAGCAAAGCACTCAGATCAGCTACTCCGTCCATCCTTCTCGCTTTGTTCAAAAGTCTCTGCTGTTTCTGAGTAAACAAGTTTAACCTCGACTTCCGGGGACCAAGCACGCAAGGAAGTCTCGACTCCCAGACAGCTGCAAGGACGAGTAAAAACGAACTCGCGAGTCAGCAAAACAGTCACTACAGACAATTGAAAAAAAAGAAAAGGGAAAGACGTATACCTCTTGCAACCCTAGCTTGCCGGCGACGTATCCACTCCCGGCTGAGGTCCGGCCAGCGCAAGTGGCTATGCGTTGCAATCCTTTGTGCGGCTTCAAAGAAATTCTCCGGGTACGCGATCGTAGTCGGCTGACGCACTGCAAACAAAAAGAAAACGTTAACCACCAGAGAAGCAATAGATAAGTATAACTACTTGTTTCTACCAAGTGCTTTATTCCAAAGGACCCGGAAGTCCTTCCCAGGCGGCTCCTCGAAAGAATTCTCGTCGGCTCTGATATAAAAATAAAAGCGCTGCCAATCCTTTGTCTTCCGGGGGTGGCCGGTTAAGACATTGTAGCTCAAACGCATTTTCACCGAAAATATGCAGTTAGGTTCAGCCTTCGTAAAAGTCAGCTCCTCGAAAACTCGAACGCTCATTGTGACGCCTATCTCCGCAGCCATAATCATCAACATGACAGCAATGCGCAACGATCCATTCAGTAACTGACTTATCGCGATGTTTCGTCGAAAGGCATAAGACGTGACCAACCGCGGGATGGGGAACCACAGTTTTGTATGCTCCCCAAAGTAAGACTCGTACAACGTCTGATAGCCAACTGGGGGCGACCAAGGTCGCTGTTCTGCGGAAGGAACAATGAAACCAGTGCCAACGACCCCATAGCGCTTTAACAAGATTTCCAAAGAAGAACGAGTAGAGCGAGTGCCAAACATATTCCCCCACGACTGCCCTTCGGCCTCTGGATCCCGCAGCATCTCCAGCGGAAGTGGATCGAGCTCTTCAAAAGTCCCATCCGGAAGATATACAATCGGTCTACATTCGATCTGATCGAAAGGAATCCTCGGAGAGCTTGGCTGCGATTTAGTCTCCTCCAAAACATTGCTCTCCAAGCCGCCTTCGCAGACACCACCGTTCTCTTCGCCAACGACTTCCTCTCCGTTCTCTTCGCCAACGACTTCCTCTCCGTTTTCTTCGCCAACGACTTCCTCTCCATCACCTTCTTCACTGTCTCCCTCCTCGTTGTCTCTATCACTCCCCGAACCATCAATCTCAGAATCCTCCCCGCTACTCGCCGCCGCATCAGCGACTACAGATGGCCGCGGCGAAGTAACATTCTCCGAATCTCTTAGCGCATCCCGGTGAACCAGATTGAAGTCGTCGAGAGGACTCCCATTCGCGGTGACGCCTCTCGTCGGGCTCGGAGAAGTAACACGGGCTTTCCCTTTCTCTTCCCGCGACAATCTAACTTTTGGGGGCATGTTGTCTGACCTAGCCGACGGAGAAAGACAGTACCCGACGCGCGACTTACTACGGCGGACTTAGAGAGAGAAAGTGAAGAAATACCAAAAGTAGAGAGAAGGGGGAGAAAATGGATACCTGAATCTGCAGAGAAGAATGAAGAGAAGAGAGCTATTTATAGCAAAGACAATGACACGGTTCCCAAATGTCATAATTAGGGCTACTAAGGCCTATTTGGGCCTGCTAAACAGTGTAATTACCCACTAATCTCACGATTTTGGTTCCAGCTCGTCGACAAACCGAAAATAAATTCCCGGTCTATCCAAAACAAAACCCGGTTATGAATTTTGGTTTGGTCGAACCAAACCATGATTCTTCGCATCGGAGACCATGTCTGGCCATAAAAAGACGACGGAAGCTATTCTTTTACCCGATCGACGCGGACGGGTAAAGACTTCACACTCTTTCTCACTCGACGGAACAAGTAGACTTGACTTTCTCTCTCTCTCGCTCGATGGGGCGATTAACTCGGCCATCCACCTACTCGCCAAGGAGCGGACGAGTAAACTTGCTCCTTTCATCTAAAAGGGAAGAGGGGGTGACCAAGAGCGTTTTGTTCAAAGCACTATGGAGGGACGCGTAAACTCGCTCCTTCCGTCTACTCAAAAGAGATCCCAAAGGCAGAATTATCCGCCTACTCGTCGAGGGGGTGGACGAGTAAATTCACTTCTTTCGCCTACTAAAGAGTGGACGAGTAGAACCATCAGACAAAGACCATTTGGCAACTAGATCAACTGAGCGACTAACAACGCTCGCCATGTGGAGGATTAAGCCTTTCTACTTTGGCAAGTACGTGAAGGAGAGTAAACACGCCTTTACTCAACTGATGTGGACGAGTAGAACATGCATCTCTACTTTGGCAAGTATGTGAAGGAGAGTAAACACGCCTTTACTCAACGGATTTGGACGAGTAAAACATGCCTTTCTACTTTGGAAAGTACGTCAGGGCTGCCGACTAAAACGGCTCTCATCGTTCTCCGCTCCTCTTTAAACGCCTAAACATCAAACGAAGGGAGACTAAACTTTTTCATTCACATAAAGGAAGACCAAACTCGCTCTCTCGAGCAAAGGGAGACTAAGTTCGCGCTCTCATACGAGGCCAACGAAGGACGTTTAAAGTCACTCGGGCTTATGTGGAGAGTAGAAGACACTTCTTTACTCGACAACCACAAAGATTTTTCGCTTACCAACATCTTGTTATCCAATTGAACCTGACCCACAAATCCACTGAGGTCGACTACGACGACCACAAGTGAACTGGGGGGGGGGTGACTTATTGTAGGAGATGGATTACATCCCTCTACAAGGCCCATCAGATAACAAGATTCGGCTTTGCGAGTTTAGTCACCCGCGGGTTTACTCTCCATCTCGAGGAAGAGACTTGGGTGACTAAAAGAGCCCATCTCCTAGAAAGCCCATTCCAAGCCTTTCGTTCAAGACCCGGTCAAGAAGTCAGCCCAGCAAGATGGTCGACCACTAGGG
>OVBX01004505.1:842-14528 GCA_900406325.1 Erucastrum elatum
TTTTTTTTTTAAATTTTGCCCCTACGTTCTTTTCATTTTTAGGTCTCTTCATTTTCTTATAACTAAGAACTTAAATACATACTAGATTTTGACCTGCACACCCGTGTATTTGTTTTAACTTTTAAAAACCTATATATTGTTGCATTAGTGTTCGATTATCTTTTATATTGAAAGTTGTTTTGTTTCTTATTATATACTAATTTATCGGTACTAATTATTGTTTTATACTAAATATATTTTAGCGAATAAAAAGTTATCAGTAATTTAATAAATAATTAATTATTTAAGTTTTATTTATTTTATGTCAATTTTATATTATTAATGTATAGGGCTGGGTAAAAAAATCTGAATCTGAATAACCGAATCCGGACCAAAAATGGTACTGAACCAAAATTGATTAGATATTCGAATGAGTTAAAAATTTTAGTATTTAGAAAACCAAAACCAAAACTGATCCAAATTGAAATATTTTGGATGGTGGTACCACAGAACCGGTCCTAAAAAATATTAGTATATAAGCAAAACTTTTAAAAATGGCCACTCTTTGAGATTTGACCCGTGTTGGCAGCAAGAGAACTTGCGCCCATAGGTTATTACCACTAGACCAAAGGGAAACTTTTGAAAATTTGTGGCCGAGATTATTCTTATAATTAAGTGGCTGGAAGCAGTGGCTTCTTTAGCTTAGTCCAAGGACCGGCCGGCTCTGCCAGTCAGAAATAAAAGCTATACCTATTTTCAGACAAATGTAAATCCAACGAGCAAGTTAACAAAAATCAGTCGTGATCCTTCCAACTACCGATGTATGAAACTTTGTATCTAATATGTCTTCTCAGTATTATGACTTTCTAAGCGTTAATCTCGGAATTTGGGCAATATCGATGGACCAACTTTAGACCAGATCGATGTGAATTGGGTTGGACTACGTAGACTGGGCTCTAATACCATATAAAGCTAAATGGACTTCCAACCTAAAATAAATTGGTGATAAATAGATTGGCCAATCCACCTTATATATTACTAAAGATTTTTTCCAGTGTCTAACAATGCGAAGGGATTCAAGTCATTAACATAAGCACAACTTTCTTATAAGAAGAAGACAAGTATGTTTCAAGAAACCAGCAATACTTCCATAACAAGGCAAAAACATAAGAAACCTGCTTGGCCTTGTAACCCAAACCACGAGCCTTGTCGGGACGAGTATCCTCACCCTCTTCACAAAACTTTCTAACAACGGACGGTTTCTTCCTCCACATACTTGTACTGCACCTAAGAGTTCACCAACAGTGAGACACTTGCCTTAAAATCTTAGGGAGGTAGGGAGTGAAAATTACACAAATGATTGAACCTAGAAAGCTAAACTACTACTTGCTCTGTTTCTTCAAAACAGAGAGATGAACACGCCCAATCAGCTGATTCCAGCTGTCATCTCTCTCTCTTCAGTTGTAACGGTCTTTCCAACTAACGATCTTCTATACTTATTTCCTGCCACCTGTATTACTCACACGCAGCACCATCAGTTTCATTTATTTATTTTCTTTTTATCGATATTTCTTTTATCAATTTTATTTAGACAAAGATAGTGCGTGTGATGTGCACAGAATTATAACATTTATTTTTAGTTGAGTTTACGCATGTGTATAAAATTTTAGAACATTCAATATGTATAATTTATTTAACATTACAGAACTTTACTATTACGCTCGACTTTCCAAACTTGTGTAGATTTATAAGAGGAGAACAATATGCAATAGGATTAGCATTGCGGGTAGAAGGTAAATTAGTGCTTGGTGTAATAGCTTGTTCTAAGCTTCCTTTGGCCTCCACTGCTGCTGTTACTAACAGCACACACAAGTCTTCACCTGAAAAAATGGGTTGCCTTTTTTTTGGCGCTGTTGGCACTGGGACTTATGTCCAGCACTCAATGTTGCTGACTCTTCTCCTGTGAAGGTAAACCTTACAAGTCACAACCACACTCTCTTCACACATAAACCTTTTCAATTTTTTTAGCTAAAATAAATTGATCAAATACCGTTATTAGGTGGAGGTAAGCAGCATTGATGATCCACCCAAAGCGAGTTTCTTTGAGTCATACCACACACCTGTCCCTATCCACAGCATCATTGCTAAGGTAAACCATCTTCCTCATCTATATATTCTTGTTTTTTAGTCTGAGCTAGACTCTACTTGTGCGGTTGACAGAAACTGGGGATAAAGGAATCACCAATCAAGATCAACAGTCAGACAAAGTATGCAGCGTTATCTAGAGGAGATGGAGAGTTTACACGCAAACCAAAGACCTGAATCAATATGAAATCACGCCGCTGGTTCAGGTACACCTACTTGGTCCAATGTTCTTGAATGATCACACAAATGCTTGTCTGATGCTGTGTGTTTCAGAAGCTGGAGGCAAAGTAACTGATGCAAAGGGGGAATCCATTGGACTTTTCAAAAGGGAAGTATCTTTATTACAAGAGAGGAATCGTTGTTACAACACAGAAACTGTTGCCAAAGCTTTTGCAAGCGGTTAGAGAGAATCTATTAGAGAAGAAGAGGAAGCTGATTCTTTGAAACTTCACTGACACGTAACTGTAATATACTTGTTATACTCTGTCTCTGTGTTGTAGTTACACAGTGAGACTGTTATAAAAACACTAATTCTCTTTGAAGCTTGTTGAAACATTATCATGATGTTCATGTTGACCATCTAAAACACTACGTTAATGTAATTTGAAAACTTCTTTTTGAGAATTGTAATTTGGAAAAACTTTTGGGGCGGTTTGTGAAGTTAGCTAAATCCTGGGATTGATTCTTAAAGATAATGCTTCTTTCTCTGTCACATAAAAAAAAGGAGACCAATGAAAAACGACTTTTTGCATAAAAGAAAGAAAAAGAATAATTGAAAATTATGAAAGAAGTTTACAAACTTCTGCGAAACTTCTTATACAAAATTGGTATATCATATAGAGAAGATTAGTTGACTGATTAGGTGTGAAACAGACCTGATTTGTTTAGTGTTTAATGATAACCCTTGTCTTGTTAAGAGTAACATTAATATATGATGACTGATAACAAAAGTCCCCTTAATATATATATCCTTTTTTTTACGTCTACACTCTTTAACATATTCGATAAAATTCTTATTCTTTTAATTTTCTTTCGTAAACGTCAACCTGTTCTGTCCTTAAACGTAAAAAATGGTCTGCAACATCTGCCACGAAACTACGTTTTGCAGTTGAATAAACAAATAATGTAAACGTAAACTCTATATATATGTAACAAACATCTATGGATTGGTGCACTTAAACTATATAGTAAAAGCGTTTTAAATATTTATATTCTTGAAGCTTTTGTCATGTCGTACGAGAAAGAGCTAGCCGCTGCAAAGAAAGCTGTTTCTCTAGCTGCTCGTCTCAGCCAAGTAAGAAACGCCACCATCTACAATCCTATATGTTCTCTACAAAATATACATATTAGAGCTAGAATCATATACTGTCTTACATGAATTGATAGAGAGTACAGAAGACTCTGCTACAATCAGAAGTATGGACAAAATCTGACAGAACTCCTGTCACTGCAGCTGATTATGGTTTGTACCTCAACGTTTACATACCCCTTGAGTTCATTTACCTTCTACCACTAATGGATTGTTTCTTCAGGGTCACAAGCTGTTGTTAGTCTTGTATTAGCGAGGGAGCTCAAACCTGTAACCCTCTCATTAGTAGCGGAAGAGGTGGTAATAACTCTAAAAGCTTATATATATATATTGATCAAAGGTCTTGTTTTATCGAGTTTTCACATGAATGTTTTTTACAGGATACTGGAGATCTTCGTAAGAAAGGAAGTGAGGTATTTCTAGAAGGTATAACAAAGCTGGTGAGAGAGACTCTAGCTTCTGATGAATCATACGCAGACTCTACTGTATCTACAGAGGATGTNTGATCAAAGGTCTTGTTTTATCGAGTTTTCACATATGAATGTTTTCTACAGGATACTGGAGATCTTCGTAAGAAAGGAAGTGAGGAATTTCTGGAAGGTATAACAAAGCTTGTGAGAGAGACTCTAGCTTCTGATGAATCATACGCAGACTCTACTGTATCTACAGAGGATGTGTTGAATGCTATAGACTGTGGTAAATCACAAGGAGGTAGCAGTGGCTGCCACTGGGTTCTTGATCCTATAGATGGAACCAGAGGGTAAACACATCTCATCATCTTTTTAACTATGCTTTACCTTTCTCAGCAAGTAAACTTTCTCTGCTTGTTTTTAGATTTGTGAGAGGAGAGCAATACGCTGTGGGATTAGCCTTGCTTGTGGAAGGCAAAGTGGTGGTCGGTGTCATGGCTTGTCCGAATCTTCCTCTGTCTTCTGCGGTTGTTGAGAGAGATGACAAGTCTTGTCAGGACAACGTTGGATGTCTTTTCTTTGCCACAACTGGTTCAGGAGCTTACGTGCAACCGCTCAATGGCAATTCTCCACCACAGGAGGTATCTCTATCTTTTATCTTATCCTAAGCTGAACCATTTGATGAAGTTTTGTAAGAGAGTGATCAACGCACTGTGTTGGCAGGTGAGAGTGAGTAGCAATGAGAATCTTGAAGAAGCAAAGTTTTTGGAATCATACCACATGCCAATTCCCCTACATAGTTCCATTGCCAAGGTTAAGATCTTGATTTGTTATATTACAATATGCTCTCTCGTGTAGAACAAAAATTTTAAACCTTAAATTTAATATTTATTTTAAATTAGTGATAAATTTTATATAGAAAACATAAATATTGGACTCTTTTATTAATTTGTTGCATAAAAATACATATATTTTCTTTTATAAAAATAAAACGGAAACAATTTAAATAAAGTGAACCAAGACCAAGTGGATTCTTATGGTTTTGAGCAGAAACTTGGGATCACAGCGTTACCAGTAAGGATAGATAGCCAAGCAAAGTATGCAGCTGTGTCCAGAGGAGATGCAGAGATGTACTTGCGCTTCACTCTTGTTGGATACCGTGAGTGGATATGGGACCATGCCGCTGGCTCGATCATCACAACAGGTACATTATACATAAAACACTTTTGTAAACATTGAGACCTGTTTGGCTTTAATATGCACATTACTTTTTGTCACTTGTGCTGCAGAAGCTGGAGGCGTCGTTTGCGATGTTGAAGGGACACCTCTTGACTTTTCGAAAGGAAAGCGTCTTGATCACAATAGAGGGATCATTGTTACCACCAAGAAACTCAAGCCATTGATTTTGAAAGCAGTCAAAGAATCCATGGAAGAGGAGAATCTTTGTGTCTGAGACACAACTTAAACTCTACTGTAGTGTTGTATTTTGTCTGAATTGGTAACTGGTTTGTGTCTGTATTGCCTAGTTCGTTGTATTTTCTACGTCAGATATGTAATATATGTGTGCTTGGAGGTCAAGATTCGACTTTGTTTCTTTGAGAAAACGATTGATGATCACTTATGTCTTCTTGCGAATATTTCTAGAAGATGATGATGACTTCGACCATTACGTGAAAGACGGTTTGCACCAAACCCGACTCACACGTAAACTTGGTTTGGATGTTTCTTGTAACCATTACATAAGTATAAACTATGTAATCATATGAATCAACCATCTGTAAATGTATATAAGTCGAAATGTCTGTAAAAGACAAACTAACTCAACTGTAGCCTTTTGTTTTTTCTCCATGAAAGAATGTAAAATAAGAAAACCAAAACCTTTTCTATAACAAAGAATCAGAGCCAATTCACTGAACTATGTATAAATGGTGTGTTTGAATATTTTAAACCTGGGCGATGAAAAGTTCATTCCAAGTATCTGGAATCCCAGGTAAGCACCAATGCAAGCAATCATTAACCGCTGGAGCCGTGGAAGTCACGTTACTCCTCACCTTCTTAGGTTTTCTAGGTTTGAGTTTAGACCCTGAGATATGAGCTTCATCTCTCAGCTCAGAAAGTGCAGTTATGTCAAGAATCTTGATCCTCGTCCCATTCACAGCACTCTCCACCGCTGTATCAACCGATCCATCATCCCCTGTGATCTCGCTTCCTCTAGACAAAGGGACCGTGTTGTTACAGTTCCCACCAGTGTTCCAATCTCCGTTCCTAAAATGCCTCGGAGATATCGTCCTAAAGAAAGCTTTCAGACGCGGATGCAACGGAAGCTGCGCATCTAGCCACTTCGCAACGCTGTGTATTGTAAAAACCTTAGCGTGACTGATATCCTTGAGAAACTCTCCTTCCACCTTTGTTCCGTTCACGTGCATCACCCAGTGATTGCCTTCGATCTTGCCTCTGTTCCAGTGGTGACCTGTGTTTAGAACCAACACATCAAAACGGTGAAGGTAGTTTCTCATGAACGCCGGTGGACGGTCCAGATGCATTGCGGTGAGACGAGGTGGGTCAGTGTTGTTCATGGGGACTAAATCTGATAAACTAGCTGACCAATAGTATAAGATGGTTGTGTTTGTGGTGGGGAAACGATAAGCCCAACCATCAGGACGGATAGCTCCTTTGGCTTTCACCAGACCGTACTCCCATCCCACGTTTTGAACCTCTGGGCTGTCTTGGCCACCAGTGGCCATACACATGAGAGACTGAAACTGTTGCCGTCCCAACGAGTCTCCTATAAATGCTATCGTCTTGTTCTGCATTCTATCAAGAAGCAAAGTTGTAGTACGCAATATAAGAGAACGTTTAATTAAGAACTTGCTGCACTACAACATATTCACACAATAACTCAATCGATATATATCATACTACCTAACAAGGCCATGTCGTTCACTGATGGTTCAAGATACATACCTTGTCAAGAAGGTGAATCTGTCAAACTGTGGCATGTTGCAACCTTGCGGTTGCCACCGGTAACCTTCAAAAGAGAAGTCGGGTCTGCCCATTACTCTACACGCCCACATGGATGATAACCACTGCTTACATTCAGAACCAGAATACAATGGTCGCTTTTTGTCTTTAACCCATTTCCCCTTTGCAAAGTTACAAACTGAACAGGAAACCAAAACGTATCAGTCATAAACCAGAGTACAATATCTTGAGAATAACAAGGGGTTCAAACACAAGACAAAACTGAGTAAAAATACCTGCAGAAGAAGAAGAAGAAGACGAAGAAGACGAAGAAGAAGGAGAATCTAAAAACTGACGTTGTACATCAATGAGAGAGGCACGAAGTGGGTTTTCCTCAGAAACAAGGAGAGTGAGCATCAAAAGGATGAGGAGAACCAAGGCAAGCGATACACTTCCTCTGAGTATGTTACTTTTCCCACCAAACATCTTTGAATGAATGCCAGAAGAGATAACATCAAACAACTCTTCAACAACAAAGAAAGCTCCTTGCTCTGCTGTTGGAAGTTCAAAGGTCCTTGAAGAGAAGCAATTTATAACAATCTTAATCAGTCATTGAATCCATTCAGAAGCAGCAAATAGAAAAAAATAAATGGTTTCGTGATATCCAAATTCATAAATCCTCACAATCCTCAAACAACATCTAACTCTTAAAGAACCCCTATGGAAGAGCAAGATTACAGAGAAAACAAGATAAAAAGGTCTCGGCAAAGGAATGGATTCTTTACCGGAGAAACAAGAACAAATCGAGATTGATTGATGATGATGATCGGATCTTCCAGGAGCGAGAGCAGTGTGAACCCCTCTTGGATGGATCTGGAGAGCGAGGGAGCAATTTTACAGAATTGAATTTGGATCTTTCATTAAACAATTATCCTTTGTACAAAGTACAAAACAATGACTCAACGTAGATGCGTTTTGTTTGTTTTTTCGGCGCAATTAAAACACAATTAGCTTCCGTTTAGTTCTTTAATGACGTAGTAATTACTAGAAGCCGTTTTTAATTAATTTTCGACCGACACTGGTTCATGGTTCACTTTCCTAAAATGCGGACTCAAATTAAGATCCAGCAACACTCGTATTAAGAGTAGAGATATTTTTGTTTATAAACAAAACATATACTACTTATTATACTCTAAGATCTTGTCATTAATAATAGACTAGTTTATATGCCTAATGGGTAGATTTACATGTCTCTCTCTCGTTTAGTAGTAGTTGATAAAAGTGTTGTATTTTTAGTTTTGTACTAAAGATGAGAGGAAACAGAGCACATGCCTTCATGTGCTTTTACCATACAAAACAAGCAAAGACGTGGATTATGGGCCTCTGCTATTTGGGGAAATCGGGTCTCAATTGTTAGTTACTACTACTTTCTCATTCCAAATCTATCGTATCTATAATTCGAATAATTACATTCATAACTTCATCAAACTAATTTTATGCCCACATGTAAACAGTAGCACAGCATAGCAATAAATAGGGGCTAGGCAAAAAATTTTGGATCCGAATAACCAAACCAAAAAAATTCTGAATCAAAATTGATTAAATATTGATTAAATATTCAAACATGTTCAAACTTTTGATAATAATTCGAAAGTGAACATGCCCCAAACCAAAGTATTTTGAGTACCCAAATGTATCGTAAATAGATTTGTATATCTAAATATATTAATTATTTTAGATTTAATATATAAATATCTAAAATATATGATTACTTTTAAGTTGTCCAATACTTAAAAATATATACAAATAGACAAAAAATATCGAAAATAGCTAAAATATATTCAAAACACCAAAAATATTTTTAAAATATATTTATCTTCTATCCAAGTATTCAGATCAGACCAATTTATTTGTTAATTTTATGCATTTTGACATATATTATTCAAATTTATATGTAATATATTATTTTGTTTATAGATTTTAAAAAATTTAAAATATATAATGAATTCTAAAATTTTAAAAATAATTTAAATGGATTTTCTGGACTCGAGCTAAATTTGGACCGAAATTTAGAAAGACCCGAAGTAGACTAAAATTTTTGATCCTAAAAACCATAGAAACCCGAACGGATCCAAACCAAAACCTGAATGAGAATGAGTACCCAAAAGCTGCGCTGCCAATAACCAATAGCAAAATTTGTTTCATGTAAATGGAAAAGAAAAGAGTTAAATGTATAAAAGAATAAAGTTTTGAAAGTGTGATTTTGCTTTTAGCTAAAATCATGCTACATAAGTAACCACCCCTCAACAACTTTCATATGAGGATGATTTCTAATTAATAAAAAAAAAAAAAAAACATGGGTTAAGATCTAAAAGCAATTGACTAAACTAGACTTAACCTAACCATAAAAAAAAAAAAAAAAAAATCTTAAAAGATTTTATAAAAATTTCGGCCACTAAGTTCACGCCAGCGCCGTAGTTCCCTCTTTCTCTCCGCTTATTGATGAAATTGGCATTTTCACCCCCAAATTAAAACTAAAATTTAACAATAAATGCTTTTGTTCATTTAATAATTAAATATATATATATACATTTATATCGCAATCGCAGACCTCTCACTTATCCCGTGTGCCATTCGAATTTTCTCGAGAAAGTGACGGAGAAAATGGCTCCGTAGGTAGCTCAGAACTTTTGCGACTTCAGATTCTCCCTTTCTCGTCTCGTATCGCGCTTCTCGCCTGCATCAGGTACGCCTTATGCACATTCCTCCGTACCTTCTCTAGCACTGTGATTTTTTTTATCTGGTATCTGCATATCTTATGTACCTTAGTCATGATGATGATCACGATGATGTAGAGAAATGGTTATTCTACCTCTAGATCTGTTGCGGATCTGCTATTCTAACTTCGTTATTGTGCTCTTGAGGTTTCTAATTTGCAGCTTCGTTTTGTTGATCACTAGCCGCCACTCGATAAATCTCGTTGTTCGTTCTGTATCTGGTTTAAACTGTAATCGCTAGGGTTTAAGCAGATCTATTGAAATTACCGTTGTTTCGATCTGTGTTACCGATCTTATTCAGAAAATTCAATTAAACAAACAATGAGTAAAGGCCTCTCGCCTATGAGATCGAGCTGATTGATTGATGCATCTGGGAGAAAATACGATTTGATTGCATCTGTTTTCCTTTGTTTCTGTGTAGGCGTGCAGTGTACACGTTTTGTCATCGTCTGTTGTTTTGATTTGGAGTCATGGCGCAACCAAGGTACACTAGGATTGACACCACCAGGAGGCCTTCGTCGAGCTATTGCTCTACAGTCACTATAGTTGTGTTTGTGGCTCTATGCTTAGTTGGTCTCTGGATGATGACTTCATCCTCTCTTGGACCTGATCAGAGTGTTGATGTGGTTAATCTTGACAACAAAGATGGGATGAAACATCAGATTACTACTCCACCTGCGGAGGAAGGCAACGGACAGAAGCCTGGAGAGGCAACTGGTAAAACACCAAAGGAGGAGAGCTCAAGCAAGGAAGAGAAAAGTAAAGAAGAGTCTACTTCATCTGGTGAGAACGAAAATGGGGAAAACAAAAAGGATGAGAACGGTGGTGATGGAA
Organism: Erucastrum elatum; assembly: GCA_900406325.1. Lineage (NCBI taxonomy): Eukaryota > Viridiplantae > Streptophyta > Magnoliopsida > Brassicales > Brassicaceae > Erucastrum > Erucastrum elatum. The sequence continues at coordinate 11,258 of OVBX01004505.1, forward strand.
GTGATTCGGATGAGAAAAAAGATTTGAAAGATGAAGAAAATCCTGAGTCTAATGAAAAGCAAACTAAACCTCAGACGGAGGACAATGAGTCCGGTGAGGATGGTGAGAACCAAAAGAAATTCGAGGCTGATGAAAGTGAGAAAAAGTCCGGTGACGATGACAAAGAAACAGGCAATGAAGGTGATGAAACAAAGCCTGAGAAGACTAATGTGGAGCAAGAGAGTCAGCCTAAAAACGAGACCTCGGGTGGGGCACAGTTAGAGCTAGTGAATGAAACTGTTGCACAGAATGGTTCGTTTTCAACCCAGGCAGCAGAATCCAAAAACGAGAAAGAGGCTCAGAAGGGTTCTGGTGATCAAATTGATTTCGGATGGAGGCTCTGCAATACTACTGCCGGACCTGATTACATTCCTTGTCTTGATAATGTGCAAGCCATTAGGAGTCTTAGGAGTACTAAACATTATGAGCATCGTGAGAGGCATTGCCCAGACAGCCCACCCACCTGTCTCGTTCCTTTACCTGAAGGATACAAGCGGCCAATTGAGTGGCCCAAAAGTCGAGAAAAGGTCTGTTGACTTTCAACACTCTATCAAGTATGTGTATACTATGTTGAAAATCTAATACTGTTTTCGTTTATACAGATCTGGTACTCCAACGTCCCTCATACCAAGCTTGCTGAGTATAAGGGGCATCAAAATTGGGTGAAAGTGACCGGTGAGTATCTAACATTTCCGGGAGGAGGAACCCAATTCAAGCATGGTGCTCTTCATTACATCGATTTCATACAGGAGGTTGGTATTCAGATGTAGTTCTTTTGTTAGAAAATCTGAATTGTACTTCGATTACTTCAAATGGTAGTATTTCTGCTTATAAAGTTCATATTCTGATGGAAAAATCTGCTTTACAGTCTGTCCCTGATATCGCGTGGGGTAAACGTTCGCGTGTGATCTTGGATGTTGGATGTGGTGTTGCAAGCTTTGGAGGTTTCCTCTTCGACAGAGACGTGATCACGATGTCCCTTGCTCCTAAAGATGAACATGAGGCTCAAGTGCAGTTTGCTCTTGAGAGAGGCATTCCTGCTATTTCTGCAGTGATGGGCACTACAAGGCTACCTTTCCCTGGCAGAGTTTTTGACATTGTTCACTGTGCTCGCTGTAGAGTGCCATGGCACATAGAAGGTAAGTAGCATAACCGCTATAGCTGTAGTCTTTGAATGGAAAACTCATCCATTATCTTTACCTTCTGTTTATATTGATTGGTCAACTATACATGGACAGGTGGAAAACTCCTTCTGGAGCTAAACCGTGTATTGAGACCCGGAGGCTTCTTTGTGTGGTCTGCTACTCCTATTTATCAGAAGAAGGCAGAAGATGTTGAAATCTGGAAAGGTTGTAAAAAGCGTTATCATCCATATATAATTGCTCTAGGACATCTTTTTCTCACACCTCGTGTTTGCCAATTTTACAGCTATGAGTGAACTCACAAAGAAAATGTGTTGGGAACTCATATCGATTAACAAAGACAAGGTCAACGGAGTTGGTGTAGCTACTTACAAAAAGCCTACTTCAAATGAATGCTACACAAGCAGATCAAAACAAGATCCTCCCATTTGTGCCGACTCTGATGACCCAAATGCATCTTGGTATGATTATAACTGTTTTGGTATTGTGCTTGGTACTCAGCCAGTTTCCGTTTTATCATATACATGTTTCTTGGGTGTGGATTTTAACAGGAAAGTCCCACTTCAAGCATGCATGCACACCGCACCAGAAGACAAAACGCAACGTGGGTCTCAGTGGCCGGAGCAGTGGCCAGCGAGATTAGATAAACCACCGTACTGGTTATCGAGTTCGCAGACTGGAGTTTATGGAAAAGCAGCACCAGAAGATTTCAGCGCTGATAATGATCACTGGAAACGAGTGGTGACCAAATCATACCTTAAAGGTTTAGGAATCAATTGGGGAACTGTTAGAAATGTTATGGACATGAAAGCCGTCTATGGAGGGTAAGTAAAAAAAAACAAAACAGAACCGAGAACATGAAGGATGCCAACTTTAATGTTTGTGTGTTTGGTTCACTTTGCAGATTTGCAGCGGCTCTAAGAGAAATGAAAGTGTGGGTGATGAATGTGGTTCCGATAGATTCACCAGACACGTTAGCAATAATCTATGAGCGAGGACTCTTTGGTATCTACCACGACTGGTGTGAATCTTTCAGTACTTACCCGAGATCATATGATCTTCTTCACGCCGACCATCTTTTCTCCAAACTCAAACAAAGGTATGTCTGTTGTTGTGTGAGAAAAGAGACTCCCTTATTTCCGACAGAAACATGATAACTAATACAAACCCTTGTGTTTCTGCAGGTGTAATCTGACGGCGGTTGTTGCGGAAGTGGATAGGGTGTTGAGACCGGAAGGGAAACTGATAGTGAGGGACGATGCGGAGACGATACAAGAAGTGGAAGCAATGGTGAAAGCGATGAAATGGGAAGTGCGAATGACATACTCCAAGGAAAAAGAAGGTTTGCTCTCTGTTCAGAAGTCAATTTGGAGACCCAAAGATGTAGAGACTCTCACTTACGCTATCGCCGATTGAGTTAAAAAAAAAAGAAACTCATTTTGTACGTTAACACACACTCTTGTTGTCGTAACTCCTCGTTATCATCATCTCTCTTTATCTTCTTTTAGGAAATTTAATTCGTTTTTATATTGTTAATTTTTGTAGCGTCGAGTATGAGTTCGAGTCGAGTCACTTGTTTGAGTATTCGCACTTTTTCTCTTCGTCTAAGAGGATGAACTTGCGTGAGGTTTTATGATGAAGTTAGATTACAGTGAGACGTATAATTTCCTAATGACTCTCACTGGAGTTTAACATGATAGATTCAAATGGATATGAGAACTTTGATAGATAGATCGATAGTACATGATACATTGTTGGGTTTATATAAGAATGGATACAAACAATCAAACATGATCACCATTTCCAGAAAACATTGGAACCACACTTGTACTTGTCTTTGCCTTCGCATTCCAACGCCAAATCTTCTGAGATAAATGGGACTTTCTGCAAATACCAAAAAAAGAAAACACAAAGAACATCATAATCTCTTCAAAAAGATTTGTCCTCAAATGAAAGAAAAAAAATTGAATTTATGGAAAGAACCTTTTGTTTGGCAAGATCTTGGCAACCGGTGAAATTCTCAGGGAATTTGCAGCTTCCGAATTGGACAGTGAATGCTCTCGCAAAGTTTGCTCCACTTGTTGCCAATC
>OVBX01004506.1:0-14527 GCA_900406325.1 Erucastrum elatum
AAAAAAAAAAAAAAAAAAAAAACAAACTCTTCAGGTTATCATCGCAAATCAACCACGTCCTTGTTCATAGGATTTTTTAATAAACAAAAGCAAGCAGTTAATGATTCAAAAAAACAGTCTTTGTTCTGATCTGAGGATGTTCGTTTCTAGGATGAACACACATGAAACAAACCCAGGCCAAAATATGAAAATCAAACTGTGCTTTGATTATTTTTTTTCTTTATCCAATTTTACTATCACCTTAATTAAGATGAAGATGATAATCTGTGAGCTTGTACACATGGAGCAAGGCGATAAAGGAATTGTTGGAGATGATTTTGACGTACTCTTTCATCATTCTTAAAATATATGAATTGTCTGTTTCTTATATTGAGATTGACGAGCTGCCAAAGCTAAGAGATGCAATGCATTTATCCTTTTCGCTATAAAGATATCAATTAATAACATGTTGAACAATTGAAATAGCTGCAAAAATTAGGGAGAATAATCGAAAACATAATTATAATAACTTTATTATAATATTTTCAAAGTACTAATTATTTAAACTTATAATTTTGATTAGGATATATATGGATAAAAGTGTCTTATCACTTATGAAAAGGTGTAGTTTTCAAAAATCAAATAATAAAAGTAGTTTTCAAAATTCAAAACATAAAGAGGGCATTTCCCAAATTATCCCTATTTTTTACTAATCTAGAATTCTAGATAAGCTTTAATGTCAATTAAAATCTGTGACTAATTATAAATAATATATTTTTTAATTGGTTGAACTAATTTTATTTAATATTATTTTTATTCAATCAAAATAAATTACATAAAATTTTGTATTTTTTTAATTTTTGTGAAAAAATCTTAAAAGTCATTTAAAATGATACCGAAAGAATAAAAGATAATTTTAAGAAAATGATCCGTGATCAATAGCACGGCGTCGTTTCATCAAATTACAAGATCCATTGGTAGATTCAATCATAACATACACTAAAGAACTTAAAAACGAATACTAATCTCATCATATTTATCGACCTTGTCCAAAATGCTAATCTCGTAACAACAATTAAAAAGGGCCCTTAATTTTACAAATATATCTTAACTCTTAACCAAAAAGTTGGAAAATAAGTTTTAGTCCTAGTGCTAATGCACCTCTTGCATTTGGCAAGAGCCGGATCTGGATGGATACAAATATATGCTAGTTATTATATACTCAAGTACAGTAAACAATTGATATAATACTCGAACTAGGTAGTAACCCGCGCCTTGCGCGGAGTAAGATATCTATATTAATATTGAAATTATATATTATGATTGTGTTTAACATAAGATATACCTTACGCGGTCGGTAGGTTTAACCAAAGTTATGATTCATTTAAATTATTTGTTTACGATGTTATATAGGTGTTCACTTAGTATACGATCATTTCGTATAAAATATCATTTAAAAACTATATCATAACATGGAGTTGCATGGTTAATATTATGTGTATAATTTGAAAATGCAAATAAATAACCAAGTTAAATAAATAAATATAGTTCTGGAAATATAAGCCACAAAATAAAAAGCAACTAAAACAATTAATTGCCAATCGACCCTATAAAAGACATAATTAAAACCAAAAAAATAAAACTTAATAATATATTAAGTTAAAGTCTTCAACTCTCTTCAAGTCAAATCAAAATGCGCGGAATGGAATTCTGAAAGGAAAAAATATCCATCAATACTATTATCATATACTACTGTAAATTGACTATTGTTAGTAGTATATTTTAAAATACTTGTAAACTTACATTGATCTGTAACCCTGTATTTGAGAAATCTGAGGATCAAATAAAATATCCGAATAGCCTTCAACAGTTGTTAAATGTCTGAAACGACCTACAAAAATCCACAATAAAGTTATGCAACTAAAACCTATATTTTCTGAGAAGATTACTAATAAGGATTACTAATATTCATAAATAAAACCTACCATTACCCCTCACAATTCGCCAAAGCTTTAGGACACAAATTAAAACATTTGCATGTGAAGCAATCTTGTGTTGATATAATTTCTCGGCTACGAATCCATTTCCAACACACCTTATTTGAGTTAAACTGCATATTGATATTTTTTTAATGTTATCGAATTTCGTATATTGTAAGTTTAAAAAGATAAAATAAGCTAGTACATACTCATTATCTATCATGGAGAACCGCATTCGGATAGGATTGTTTCCCACATTTTCATTGTCTTGCATTTCTTGTAAATCTTCAATATCACCTACTTCAACCATAGCTCCACATAAGTCTGTGACGTATAAGAAAGTAGTAAACATTAGCGGAGAAACTATAAGTATGTTGATATAGAAATATACATAAAACTTTAAAAATTCATTATAAAAAATTGCCATACCAACACAAAACTTGGGATGACATAGACCACGTAAAATATCCATGTAACGCGCACATGATAGAAAGTTACAGTCTGTCAAAGGCTGAATTCTTCCGCAGTAGGATTCTTGCGTGAAGCTGATATGGTACTGGCTCTTTGTTGGTCGTATCAATGCTAGCTGAGCAGGCATTAGTTTAAAATCATTGATCTCAAACCAATCATCTTCTTGTAGGTTTATTCCAAACGGCAAATTCACATCCCAAGGCAAAGTGGCTTCCATCGTTGCACCCTATAGAAACCAGATGTTTATATATTTGTGAATTTCAACATATAACAATTTACATTGGTTCTGTAAAAGTATATTCACATTTTCATCGCCAACAATCAGCAGTGTATTGTTGTGAAGTGCACCAACTGGCGACTGCCATGTTCTGATTACCTTCACACGAATAGGAGGCTGTTTTTTCTTTGGAACCAAGGCACCCAAACATACGTAGGTCGACATAACTAAGCAAAGGATATAAGACCCGTTCTTTGTTATAGAAACATTTGACGATAGTATCCTTTATAGGTTTGGTCTGAACACTAAAAGATATTTAGTTAGAGATTTAAGAAGATATGTGTCGGATACGTATCATAAGTTTTTATTTTATGTTTCTAAGTGCACATGTCTGAAATTTATTATTCATCAAAGCTGTATTAAATTTACTTTCTCATTCACTAAATATTATCTAAAATTTCACTAAAGTCAAGGTTTGCTATTTAGTAAAGAATTGAGGAACACGTCGTATATTAATGAAAGAGGAATTTAATATATGTACTAAAGAAAGATATTTCCTGACATTTGCTATCTTAGCACGATAGCAAACTTACTCCTAAGATATGTCCTAACATATTGCTTGGACGTCAAGACTGATCGTTCATTAGAGTTAACCAAAGGTAGAGTTTGTCTAAATTACCTAAAAGCTATCGTATTGATACGGTTTCAGTGAGGATGATATTGTATTCGATCTTTAATAAACTATGTAAAAGCTTGCGTATTTTATTTGTAAGAAATTTTAGACCAATAGATTATTCACCACGATGACAAACCAATTTTAATGTTAGAAAATTAATAATATGAACTTTTCCCCCTTATAAAAAAATCAGATTATGATAATACCATCCTAAGGTTTTACCGTCATGAAAATTATTTGAGTGTATTGCTGCATAATATCCGATCTTAAAAAAGCAGATAAACATACGCGTATTTAGAAATAACTTCAAAATACCAAAAAACTTATACTATGAATATAGTGTTGAGTACATCAAACGGTTGATAAAACACTTCATATCTCTTCTTCTAGTTCCCACGCTTTAGCTTTTGAATCCCAAAGACAAATATTCTGACCCTCACAATACGAAAACATCATAATTTTCTTATCATGAGATGATTTATTATTTTCCATCCAAGATGAGAACTTCGATTTAATTTTATCTGACGGTGCCTCAATAACGTCAAATTTATCAATATTGTGATATTCAGACCACTCGCCAAGTTCTTTATTCCTTACTTTCCCAATATCGGATGCAACCTTCAAGGAAAAATATCAAAACTTTTATTGAGTAGATGAACAATAGAAAATAATATATAATAAAGTTTACTAATAAGGATTTACATGTTCATACAAACCAATGATTGTTTTTTTCTTTGAAGATACCTCAGGCTTCAATGCCGATTTTACCTTGTAAAAAACAGAATTAGATGATTCTCAAACAAAACTACATATTAATACAAAAAGATGAGTGTATTACATTTTTTGTACTTGACCATTAAATTTCCGAAGATTCCATGTTTGTCTAGGGAGACTTGAAATTAAAATACTATATGTAGGCAAGACTAAAATCGTCTTAGCTTGGAGGCTTAGTTGCATGTCCTAAGTTAACTCGTATATAAATAGGTGGTATATAAATATTTCGTACCATGTATAAATATTCTACATCCATGTTAGCAAAGTTTGGATATAGTAGTAGTACGTTAAATATAAATAAAGGGAAAGTAGCTAATACATAATATCTGTATTTTAGAATGATCATGAAGACGTCAGAACTTAAATACAATTTAGGGGAAGATATTGATTTGGAATCAATAAGGCATGCCTTATTTAACCTAATGCTAATTTCGAATTATATATTTACATACAACTGAATCAATATGGATTGTATATATTGTCGTTAAAAGATACAGTTAAAAATCAATAAGGCATTATTTTGAATTCATGAATTGTCACCAATAAGGCATGTCTATATTTCTTTTACATTTTTCGGATATATATTATCTTCCAAACATTAAAATTGGTTGAAAGAAACTCTTTCTACTGATATTTTTTCTTTAGTACTAATTTATTCCATATCATAGTAGTTGATTATGATAAATACGCATATTAAGATTGATTAATTATGTTTTCATTCATCTTCCTTAAGGAAACAAAATATAGAGGTGCAAATAAAATAGTTATAGATAAACACATAAGTTCAAAATAAAGCATAACCCAATCGATACTACACCATAATTAAAACATAATTCGGTATAAGTTCAAAACCAAAAAACTAAGCCGAAACATAGATCCAAACTTAAAAAAACCATTCCAAAAAGTTTCAAAAGATTTGTCTTGTAGAATAGATAATCCAGATCAACCGAACAACCAAGATTCACCCAACTTGGCCCAATCAGGAGCTGGCACTCTCACCTCTTGCATCCTCTTTTTTGCAAGGCTGAGCTCACATATAAGCCTCTCCTTCTCCTTCATCGGACCAAACACCTTCTCTAATTTCTCCAGTATTTCCAGCTTGGCTAGGAGTCTTTCATACTGGACCTCCTCCACATATCTAGCCTTAACACCTTCATGACGCTCCTTGAAAAGTAGAAGGAGGGCACGGTAATGAAGCCTCATATCATTTTGGGTTTGTATGTAACCATCTTGCCATGTTGTTCCCGAGTCATCAACCACCGGCTCCTTCATCTTCAGATCTTTGGAACTTGCAATTGAGAGTTGATTCTGCATGTCTTGATTCTGCATGTTTTTATACAAAATGAGAAAATATTAAACCTCTTATTGTGTATGAAAATTCCAAACTTTACGATGTCAATAAAATCCCAACATAAACCAAATAAGATTTGGCTCTTAACATTGTTATGATAATACAATACATGAAAATATATAACGGATCTTATTGACTACACTTCAAAACTTTACTAATAAACAAATTTCACAAAAAAAAACTAATATAGATCAATATGATTTGAGAATTTACAATTGTTAACAACTTATAAATCACACGGATTTGATTTACTACACTTCCAAACTTTACTAATAAACAAAGTTCACATCTTAAACTAAGATAGATAATTAAATTGTCCCCTTCTAATATTACACGATCTGGAGATAGAAGACAAAGATGAGCGATAGAAGACAAATATGAAAAATGAGAGAGAGAAGAGAAAGAAGAAAGAACTTACTTAGAAGAATCTAGAGAGATTTCGTTTGGAAAAGTTGGGAAGTTAATTGGGTTGTGGGTAGTGGAGATCTTGACTCGAGTATATATAAGAGAAGCACTGTTTCGTTACGTCTCTTCGCAAATTTGCAACTCTCAAAAGAATATACACACTAATATTTGCTAAATAAGAAATAAAATTATTTAGATAGTAATTCGAAAAGTCAAATAAAAATCATCATTAGTCCAACTAAATACAATGTACTAAATAAAAAATGAATGTATTTGCTAAAGTAAATTTCGTATTGTCAAATCAAGTTCATAATTACAAACATAGAAAGACTCGATTGAAAATACATTAAGGAATTTTACACTACTTACCAAAATGCGGGTAACTTCATGTTTATAAAAATATCAGTTCTGTTTATAATTATAAATTTAGCAAATTGTAAAATTTCTTGTATATATAGGTTGCTAAGGTTGCATTATGTATTCATATTGTGATGTAATACTAAAATTATAAACTTATTTTTATTTTGCAACAGAGGACAATTTATGAAAATCTTAAAATATATTATAATTGGGGTTTTGTCAATTAATAGTTAATTTTTTTCCTTATTTGAGTGGGGAAATTTTAAGTTGCATTGATTTGCTGTCGAAACTTACCAAAAGTATAATATTATTGCCTCCCCAATAAAGTAATAATGTCTCATATCTAATAAATTTAGATACGATTTCGGATTGTCGACCCTCTAAATCATCATGATGGAAGATAAAATTGACAGTTTGTAAAATATCAAAATTAATTATTTAGCTACAATTTCCAATTGTGAAATCAAAATATACTAAATAATTTGTATTATTCTTCTTTGTATGTTAACTATGTAGACCTATTATTATGATATATATATCTTACTTACTTTTGAATATGATTGCCTTGCTAATATAAACCGAGACATAAACATTTTCTATATATATAAAGTTGCATTTGACTTTAGAGATTTCGTCTATATTTAAGGTACGTCATATCTTAATGTTAAGTAAAACTAAAACTAGCCTTAAAAAACTCCATTACTACTCTGATTAATCTATAAACCCAAAGATTCAGCAAAAAAGATGCGATTCAAAGTAACATACTTTGGCTAAACCGGCCAAAAAATTAATAATTCATAATCGAAGTAAGAAAACAATATAAAACCACCACTAATTTGTCTTTAATTAAGAAAACAAAAAAAAGCCAAAAAACCATTTAGCTTGAGATTCAGGTTAATCATCAGCCACTTGGTTCATTCTTCACTTTCTTGACTGACTCTGAACTCTTACTTGGGGATCTTTCTCGTTTAGCAGATGTCTTTGCAAAATATTTACTACCTAGCGACGGACTTTCGAAAATCTGTTGGAAACATACACACGAAAAAGACGACTCAAAAATATAAATGGTGGCCAATTTCAATAGGTATTCGTAAAGGTTTCTAAAATATATTACCTTTGGCCGAACATACTGATCATCAAAACATGGATAGAATGTGTTAGAAGCTCCCTAATATAGAGATTATGATTGTAAAGAAGTCAGTCAACACTATTTGCAATGATGCGACAATATATTATTTGTAGTAATAGCTTGTACCTTATGATAAAATGAGACGTCAAACTCGTTCATCATATATGGGCTGGTAATAATCTTATGGACCTTGTATGTATCATCATCATACTGATAATTTATTTTATCAATACTGATCTTAAACAAATATGTTTTACCAACAACATTATTGTGAGCAGTGCATAAACCATTCGGTTCAAGGATCTGCAAAACGAACATGATATTAGTTGTACTCAAATGTCAAAGGTCTACACATAGTCTTCCCAATGTAAAAGATTATATTATACGACATACTTCTTTGGTCACATGCGTAGTCGGATGAAAGCAAGGTTGTTGGAGCAATTGTATAGCTATATCGTCTAAGACCAAAAACTTGGTATGGGAAGTATTATGAAGCACAACCAAATGCAACTTGTACCTATTTAATATGATAATATAAAAAAATAAACTTTTATCACTATAACATTACTACATATCCCATACAAACCAAATAGATGTTGGGGATTTTTGACGCACCTTAGCTTCAGTTTAGGATTGAGCATCTTGCAAACAGTACAATAGGTCATACAACGACTATCCAGTTCAAAGGTTCCTCCTAGGTAAAAGTTATTATGCAACATATCTAATTTTGTACCACAGACTTTGCAACTCGTATAGTACCAACCCATTTAATTATCAATGGCAACTATGGTACACCTTACAAAACACCTCTCCACCTTTGATAATAATTTGCCGCAATATGGTAAATAGAAAATATAGTCTTAGTTATATTAAAACATTTTGAGAAATTTTATTACCTTACTCGACTCTAAAATTTCTGCTTGTGCTGAGTATGAACGAAGAATTCTTCTTCCCCTCCTATCATGGAGTCCATAGAAAGCGGCTTCGAGGGGACAATTGCCAAAGACAACTTAAACTTTGGTAGCCTAGAATTAATATTTAAAAAAAAATATAATGATTGATGTAATAAGATTGATAAGGAATTATGGATAACAATTTCAAAGTATTATGTGACAATAATCTTACAATTTCGCAAAATCATCAACCTCTTTCATACATGGGTTAAGCGAGATTGCGGACACATTGAACGCATTACCTACGCTTCGATCAGCTGAGAAGAAAAAGACGTTTATATTTCATAGTAATATATTATGAGTAAAGAAGATTGTTGCAATGAGCAACTATCAATGTAAACGATTTTATTACCTTTCCATACTTTTATCTGGCCAAAACTCAATACACAAATTAGAGTTTTATCACTAAGAAGTTGAATTGCTTGACTTAAATCAAGTGCAACATTTCCCCATATAACCAATGGAAGTCTGACATTCCTGTTATAAAAAGTAAAAAAAAACTTAGTGCTTAGCAAAGTACATAAACCGAAATCATTAAAAAGGTTAGACTTATCCATACTATGTAATATATGACAACTCACTCGGCAATTCTCAGCAATACTTACATCTTTTTTGTGTCCTTCCCATTAAGCGAGACGATTTTAACTTGAGTGATCTCGACAACCTGACCAATAACATCTACTTGGCCAATAAAAAGTCAATACCATATAATTTGCTATATAAACTAAAATTATATATGACACATATTGAAACTCACCAATAAGGTATTCAGGATTCAAACTACCGTCGAGGATTTCACGAAAATTGACAGGTTTAAAACCAGTCAGTCCGTATGGCAACTCATCAGAGTTACGAATCCGAGAGGAATCTTTGAAGGAAATCTTATAAGAATGCTTGGTAAATCGATAAGAGTTTCCTGATTGGGAAAGAGAAAACTTGGTGAATATCCTCGAGTCTCCTTCTTCAATGAACTCATCGAATTTGTTTACAAAATCACCATTCACAGTTGCATGAATCGAATCACCCTGTGGACATATATATAAAGTGTTACTCTCAACTTTATAATCTGAAACCTAAATTCATTTTGTTGATGTGGTAATATATTATAACTAAAGCACGACAAAGGACTTACATTGAAATCAAGTAGCACCATATGAATACTATCAATATAGTTCTGCCGAGAGTAACACTTCCAGAGACAGATGATCTTAACCATTATTTTCCAAAATGACTTGGAAGGATTCAAGTCACGCACGCTGTCAAACATCACACCCATTTTTTCTACTCAGGTGGACTCAGTTTCTAGGTTTCTTAATTGTAAGATGGAGACGAAGATGGATTCAGATCTGTATTTATATATGTATAATTCCTAGACCTTCTTAGGAAAACCTAATACAAATATCGTAATTAGGAAATAATTATTAAATATTAACCTTGCGGATCAAGCATACCCATTTTTATGTACAAAAAAATAGGATTTTCTTTGATTTGTCGAATACAGGTCGATTGTAAGAAATAGTTATGGAGTATATATTTGCAAATGGTTTAAAAGGGAAGTTTGCAAATTCGATTTATGGAATAACATGAGGTTGTTTTCGAACACCACGATGTATTTATCACTTATATGTTTTGCATGCAAAACATCGTACGTCCACAACAACAGTAACAAAATATGTTCATCCATACAAATCGTTCTCCTCTATGCACCCGAACCAAAAATTTAGTGATGTGAAACATTTCAAACAAAACCACCTTACCGACCATAGTTTTGTTTCTCACCTTTCGGACAAGAAAATTATGATAATAATACGGTTAATCTAAAATGGCGGCTGGAGAAACAAATAAGCAGAGTAGATTACATAGACAAATACCTAAAAATACAAATCCAAAGAAACATTGCATAGAACAACATGGAAAGCACATCCAGACATATGTTATTAGTCATCCTTAGTAGCAAACTTATAGAACTGGTAGAGCCTCTTGAAGTAGTAACATCCATTGCATACTAAAGCCATGGTATCAACATGATGGCAGTTGGTGCATGGTTGAAGATTGACCAAATTTGTGTAGTTATCAGTCGTCCATTCAATACGGATATCACGCAGCGAGTTTTTGATTCTTTCCCAACATAGATTTGAGGTTGAGATATCGTGGCGCCAATAGAGTTTATCGAAATACTTTTTACCCTTCAGATAATGACCTACAGAAAGAAGTAACAAAGCATAAAGATAGGTACATGTTTCAAAACCACTGATTGAGGATTGTCTTAGATGATAAAGCCCATGATGATGGTCGTCATTGAGGAAGTATCGAAATTTTCCTTCGATATAATGAGCTTCGGGATTGCCATTAGCCAAGCACAGTTCCTTTAACTGTTTGTGCTTAGTAACCATCTGAATTGGATCCGCACAAAACAGTCTCAAACTGAGATCTCGGTAATAGCCATTAGGATCCGGGTCTGAGTAATCGTCGTCGATTCTATTATCACCGGTGATTGTAAGGTCTTGATTGTTGACAGAATCATCTGAGTCCATGGTTAATATTGTGTTTTTGTTGAATAAAATAAAAGAGAGAAGAAGTAGGGAGAGTTCGAATTGGCTTTCTTTGTGGAATAGCCCTTTTAAAAGAGACTCATTGTGAAGAATGAGAAAGTAAATTAAAGTAATGGTGGAAGATGAGTATGAGATGAATTTAGGTTAGAGATTACGTTCTCTTTATATGGAGAAGAGTGAATCCATATTGAGTATGGTTGTCATGAAAGTTTATCAAAAGAAAATAAAATAGCATGCTCACGACTTTGGATTCTTCTCCATGCATGCTTCTTGAAAACACAAAGAAATACTATTTGTGTCATTGTGTCATTGAGTCATCCACTTTATATCACAAAAAAGTTCTGAATCCATCACTAAAAGTAGCAAAATTAAAGCTGAATTCTCATATTTTATTGATACATATCGAATATTTCAAAAAAGAATGACAAATGTGTTCAAAATGGGAAATATATATGCTTTACGAAAAACATATGTCATGCTTTACGAAAAAAGAATGACAACCATATTCTTACTGCAAAAGAAAAACCTTTATGACATATAAAATATGGGATCATTACTTATTTATCGGTTAGATAAATATTATATCATGTTTATTGATGATAGACTTAACATTAAAAATAATATTGAAATCCCCTATACATTAAAAAATTTCATTGTCTTAATTACGTTGGGAGTCTGGAAAATTTTTTACTCTGTTTTAAAAGTCTTTGTTTCCAGTTGACAAAAACAAAACGAATGTACCTACGAATAATAAAATTTCGAAGTTAACTCCATAGTCGTAGGTGCATGAAACATCCGTATTCTTATTTGACAATGTTAAAGCTATCCATAAAACATGTGACTTCACGCTGGGTTAGAGTTAGAGTTAGATTAAGAAGGAGCCTCGAGGAAGAAGCAAGCTCGTAAATCTTTACCGATAAACAAAGATGGGACCTGGTATGAATGAATAAGCAAACTAATCTTCGAGGACTAACCATGTTCGTTCCTCGTGACGTGTCTGCTTGTTGACCAAACGAAGTAATCTTCACCACGTTCTCAAATTGTTTACTTCTGTTGTATATTATCTTAGTTCGACGAAGAAGAAAAGTCGTCAAGAATTAATATCATCTGCTTTCTGTAGGATGCATTACTTGTGCTCGTCGTTTTCTTCCGATGGATCCTCCGTGAGCTGATAGCTTCCTTGTCTCTGCAACTAATATTTTTGTATTGATAGGTCTCCGTGGGAGAGTTGTGACGAACCAAGTGAATTCTCTTGCTCCTGAAGCTATTTCCCACAGAATCATATTCAAGCCAATATACTCGACTTGTTTCACACAGAATATGATACTCCGCTGCTTTGGAGGGATCCCTTCATTGTCTCGAGCTGTTTCCAAGCGACCATCCTCCTCCGCAAAGCTTTTGTTAGCTGATAGCATCAAATTGATAGGTCTTTCAACATCTTTAAACAACACAGTCGTTAAACATCCCAACTATACACGGCATTGAGAAAAAAAAGGTGTGAAAAAAATTGTACGTGAAAGTTTTATGCAATGTAATCAACAAAGGAAACAAACCTCAGCAATAAATGTGGTGTTTTTCTTAATATCGCTCACAAACTGACACGTGTACAAAATAAAGAATGCAACATTCTCATGCATTCTAGTGAAAATCAATTATAATCAATTAAGGAAAGCCTTAAAAATGCTTCTCCTTTAGTATATAGGAGATAGTTTTAGAACTTATGAACATAATTGTTATCTAAACGTATGTCAAAATTATTGGTTCGTATGAATGCGCACAAATTTACTTTTATGTTTAATTCAGAGGATGAAGTTATCATTATATAGAAGGAATTGAATCGCTGGACCCCTTGGACGATGAAAATGGAAATAAACTCCCGCCAAAATGGCAAGAATATATTACAAAACAGGAAAAAAATGTAATTACCAGAAAAGAAAATAATCATGCCAGCAAATTATAAAGTAAGCAGTCCGTTAATTACATAACGCGTACAATTAGTTATCATGTACTTCATTGTCAAGGTCGAGGTTGATTAAACTATTAATAAGATTCCAAAGGTTAAGACTAAGTTGATGAAATTACGGATCTTGAGAGATCTTTTCCCCGTAAAACGAGAAATTTTTATGTATGATTTGACTTGGAAACAGCCTCCACTCATACTTTCATTCATAAAACTCTGCTGTTTCTTGAGAGATAAGACAAAGAGTCAGAAAGCACTGAGCTTCTTGTATTCCCTAGAGTGATCGATGGTGAGACTTGCGTTAATGGCTGCGGCAGTGGTTCTGGCTTTTCTTGCGGCAGCTCCAGTGACTGAGGTGGACGCTAAGAGATGGATAGTGGGTGATAAGTGATAACAAGTTCTGGAATCAGTGCCATCTTAACTAATTTAGGAGTTTTAGGCAAAACATGAAATATGGACCTTTACAGTGCCGTCTTAACTAATTTAGGAGTTTTAGGCGAAACATGGAATATGAATCTTTATAGATATTTTCTTAATTTTGTTTGGTACACTTAAAAATAACATTTTTTTTTTCAAGAGAAAATGGAAAAATGGTAAAGTGGTAAAGCGTATTTTTTTATGGTTTTGTCTGGCTGTATGTGAGTTAACTTTATTAAATTATGAATCATTTATTAATATCAGAAAATTATGAACTTTTAAAAAATTGAAACTGACCTTTATAATTAATTAAATAAAATTTAAAATTAAACTTTTTAAGAATTAAAAAAAAGAGATATTAGGATGTATATACACCGGAAGAACCAATATTTGCGATCTACCCAT
Organism: Erucastrum elatum; assembly: GCA_900406325.1. Taxonomy (NCBI): domain Eukaryota; kingdom Viridiplantae; phylum Streptophyta; class Magnoliopsida; order Brassicales; family Brassicaceae; genus Erucastrum; species Erucastrum elatum. Next base: position 13,629 of record OVBX01004506.1, read on the forward strand.
CGCACTATTTCAACCACTGTTATTTTTCATTAATCCGAATATACCCCTATTAACCTACTTAGCTATCATATCTTCCTTCAGATAGATTTAATGTCAGAACCATACTATAAATCTATAACCTATATACACTACGCACAGTTTCACCTATAACATTTTATATTCTTGTTTCTCTTGTGAACAAAGAAATTGAAACCAGAACTGGATAAAAATTTAGGAAGCAGTGGATCTCTCTTAACTTTTTTTTACTATGTTCTAAGAAGTCAATTCCATCCAATTTAGTTTCCCCATCTGCCATTTTCTTTTTTCTTTCCACGTTCACTGATGGGTGGTATTTCCTCTCCATGATCTTATAGAGATATGAGCTCAAATATCACTCTTTTTATTTCATAGAACTTGATTTTTTTTCCTTTTCTTCACAATCCTCAAGTTTCATCAGCTTCTCTGAGAAAAATCCAAAAGTTTGATTCTAATGTGAGCCACCACAGTTTATGGCGGATCCACTGCATCTCCGGCTAAAAAACTCTTTCAAAGGTCAACTATTCATTTTCCATCACATTCCACTTCTCTAGATGATCCCCAGACCATGACACACCTAAACTCAAGTCAGGTACATTGAACTGATATATTTTTTGTTAGATGTTACAAAATAGGGTGCAGTTAACTAATGAACGACAAGTACGGCGAGGTATAAAATAGTTGATATTAATTTCTACATGATTAGTTAGCTGTTACAAAATAATTTGCTACTACTAAAAATGGTTATTAAAAATAATTATCATTAGCTGGTACATGATCTTTTAGATGCTACAAATTAGTTTATCATTAACTGATAAATATCAGTTAGATGCTACATACTAAATATCAGGTTAAACTGACATATCATTATTTAGCTTCTACAA
>OVBX01004507.1:1113-13360 GCA_900406325.1 Erucastrum elatum
TTATTTCAGATGGAAGTTTTTGATGAAAATGAATGGTGGAACAAGATTGAGCAGATGAAAGCAGGAGGAGAACAAGAGATGGTGATAAAGCGTAATTTAGTAGAGGTGATCAGCAAACACTCGGTGACATGGCTTATCAGATGGGTCTTTTTACTTGTAAGTCTTTATCTTCTTCGGATCTTCTTTAGCTTTCATGGTGTGAGAGTATGTTGTGAGACTTTTTTTTTCTTTTTTGGAAGCCATGCTTACAATAAAGGGAAGGCTCTTGTGGTTAGCAAAGTTCCTTTACCAGATTATCAAACTCGTTTTCTCCTTCTTACCATCCAAAAAGAAATACAAAACACATTTGATCAATACTTCTTATCGTTCTCTCTTTCTTATAATACAAGAAAAGCAACACATTTGATCAAAAAAATTTAAGCAACAAAAAATAAGAGATTGCAATGGAAGAACAAAAGAATGAAATTGCTTACCCAAATCTCTTAGCATAATTTACTTTTTAAATACTACTAAAATATTACTAAGCAACCTATTATGGGTTGCAAGGATAAACATGCTCTTAGTATCAAGAGAAGCCCACACACCGAAGGCCAAATTTGTCGGAACATGTACGAGAATTTGATTCTCCGAAATGAAAATTCGTGCGGATGATTGTCAAAAATATGTATTTGGAAAAATTGTCGAAAACGTACGTCGCTAACTACTAAAAGTCTAAAACCGTCACGATGAAATGTGATTTTACAAAATCATCGAATTTCTTAGAAATGATTGATATTTCTCTTCTAAACTATTTTATGATTATCCGTTTCCACAACAACAAAAAAAAGGTAGGATTGATGGAAGTAACACGCTGGCGTCAACTATATCAAAACCTTTCACCTAGCGGTAGAATATAACACCAACAACTCCCAAAAAAGGAAAAGCAAAGTTACATCCACCAACAGAAGAATAAGCATCTTACATTATTGAGCAAGAGAGACCAATGATAATAGAATCCACTAAATATGCGGTCGTAATAGATCAATTTTTTGGGTAACAAACTGCTTAGAAATAATTCGAGATCATCTCAGGTTGAAGCATGTTTCAAGGTGGGAATGAAATTTCGTCATTTAAATTTTTGTTTGATAAGGGGAAAAAGCTAAATCAAGTTTTGGATCAAAAATACAAAATGGCAAAACAATTTTATAAAACAAAATTTACAAACTATAACATGTCTTTAGTACACTACACGTTTTTTTTGAATTGGAGCGAACATAGATTAGACTGATTGGTTCTACTTGCGCAGTAGGAATATATGCTCATGTTAGGTGAAGAGTAACAATTGTGGCAATTACGATCCATAGCAACTTGAATAAATAATCAAATTGATTTAAAATGATATGATCAAGGCATATCAACAAATCCGTGGTCTAAATCGTACTATTACACTTTCGGTTGTTCAATAAGTATTCGTAAACTGCAATTAGTAAACTTGTGACACCAAAAAATATCTGCTTGGTAAAAGATTTGTAGATGGCTACATCTGGTACTCCTATAGATATTAATTGATAGTTGGTTTGTTTTGCTATTTATTAAAAAAACTATATATTGGCAGAGTTAGTTATATAAATCTGTTCATGTTGCAAATATAATGTCCTAGATATCAAATTATCCCGAGTTAACTTAACCTGCATTATTAAGATTTCATCTGACTGTAGATTTGCAAAACCTTGGAGAGTTTTATAAACCTTTAAAGAACAAACATTACTTTTTGAAACGAAGTTGAAACCTCTACACAAAATGTTGACCCAACAAAAAGAAACGCTTTTTCTTACAAAGAAGTCAGATCAAGAACCATGTCAAGACTTCATTTTTCGATCTAAACTTCCTGATATCTTCATCCCCTGTCACCTTCCTCTCACTGACTACGTCTTTCAGAGATTCTCCAGCAATTCCACCGTTACATGTCTCATCGACAGTGCTACCGGCCGTATCTATACCTACGGAGACGTTCAGATCAGTTCAAGGCGGATTGCCGCAGGGATCAACCGGCTAGGGATCCGCCAACGCGACACCGTGATGCTACTTCTTCCCAACTCCCCGGAGTTTGCTCTCTCCTTCCTCGCCGTGGCTTACCTCGGAGCCGTCACCACCACCGCTAATCCTTTATACACGGAGGCTGAGATCGCAAGACAGGCAAAAGCCTCCGCCGCGAAGATGATCATTACGAAGCCATGTTACGTCGATAAACTTATAAACCTGCAAAACGACGGCGTTTTGATAGTTTGCGTGGAAGATGAAAACGACACCGTTTCGGTAGCTGACGGTTGCGTTGGTTTCAAGGAACTGACTCAAGCGGACGAAACAGAGCTTCGTAAACCGGAGATCTCGCCGGAGGACACTGTAGCGATTCCTTACTCCTCCGGGACCACGGGGCTTCCAAAGGGAGTGATGATCACCCACAAGAGCCTAGTCACGAGCATCGCTCAGAAAGTCGACGGAGAAAACCCTAACCTCAACTTCACCGGAGATGACGTCATCATCTGTTTCCTCCCGATGTTTCATACTTACGCATTCAACGCGCTGATTCTTTCGGCGATGAGGACCGGTGCGGCGATCTTGATCGTGCCGAGGTTCGAGTTGAATATGGTGATGGAGCTGATTCAGAGGTACAAAGTGACGGTGGTTCCGGTGGCTCCTCCGGTGGTTTTAGGGTTTGTTAAGTCACCGGAGACTGAGAGATATGACCTGAGTTCTGTGAGGATGATGATTTCGGGTGCTGCGACGCTTAGGAAGGAGCTTGAAGAAGCCGTGCTACTCAAGTTTCCCAATGCCGTTCTTGGTCAGGTTAGGTTTGATTAATTTTCTCACTTTCACGAAATATTTAGTTACTAAGTCTCAGTGCATGTGGACATACGGACAAAAATCTTCATATCCAATAAATAGAAATATTGAAATCATCTCCAACCTCACTCCGTATTGGAGTAAACTATGGAGTGGAATTAGAGATATACAACAATTTAGTAGTCTAGATCTAGATCAGACTATTGGTGGTTCTTTTTTTTTGGATCAATTATTGGTGGTTCATAAGAATTAGTTTTGCCACTATTTATGTCATTGTCATATCAGGGGTTACCAAAAACAGGATACTAATTGATAACTACAACTAGTCATTTGATTTAAAACATATAAAAGCCAATCATTGACATAAACAATTTTTGGTTGCATCCTTGCATCTCAAGGTACACAACCATGCCATCAAAAAGTTGGATACCATCCTATTGGGTTGTATACTTTCTACTCAAGCTACAGGAACACATACTCTCTCTTTTTTTTTTGTCAGCGCAGTTGCGCACATACTCTTATTGATGGAAGCAAAATTAGTATTTTTTCAAGAAGAAAAAAACTCTTATCCCCTTTTTACAAATTGTTTTATAAAAAAAAGATTTTTTTGTTAGATTATTGTATCGTATAACTAAGAAGACGAACGAATTAAGATTGTATTTTTAATAGAGGAAAAATTGATTTGTCGGAATAAATTAACAGGAGACAATATAATAGTCAAATCAATACATCCATGAAAAATGATATACGGATCACCAACCAAACGTAACGACTTGGTTACAACTTTGTTTTGGCTTCAAGTACATCGTTTTGTTTGGTCTTGATTTTGTTAATTGCTTGCAACGCTTTTATATATTTACACTCGCTATAGTTAATGATGTATAATATTTTCTAAAACGATATTTAGAAGATCGTTAAAGCTTAAGTGCATGTTCTCATATCGGGTGACAAACGGTAATTATTAGATTGAAAGAAAATTTCACACAAGCTAAGGCCTGAAACTTACTGATCGATTATCTGTTCTATACATGATTATATGTGTACACCTTTTTTTTGTCCAACAACATGCAGGGTTGAAATCCGGATGGTAATATACATATCAATAATATTAATTAACACAAGATATTATGGTTTTATAATAAATACACTATAGTATGAATTCGTTGCTCATTTACACATCTTAAAATTTTTGTAATAAATATTATTTTCTTTTGGAGTAATCTTAAGGTTTCCATAACAGAAATATAATATTATCGTATTAAAAAGGCAGATAACATTATAGTAGTTATTATTTGACCAAGAAAAAGCAATTATTATCCCTTTCAAGCAAAGCAGGAGTCACACCCAAACTATATATCTACATGAATTTAATCTTCGTACAAAATTTAGTTACAACTTACACCTTTTAAAAATTTAAGAATTGTCCAAAAATGAAGAAACAAGTATAAAATTTAAATTTAGCAAATTAACCCAAATTTAATTTCTTTTATATATACTTAAAAAAATAAAATCTCAACTTAACGATATAAAATTACCTATAGATATATACTTTAATTTTTAGTAGATATTTTTGACTCCTACAAGATAAAATAAACATTATTTAAACAATAAAACCGTGTTGAAAATAAACAGTAAAATGGCCCACCCACCAACTACAATGCACTCGACCAATAGTTTATAGACAAATCATAAAGAAAATCGCATGTAATGGAAATAAATCATAGTGGATATGATAATTAAAAAAAATCGATTTCGTCCAGTTTCTTTATAAAACCCAATGTACCATTATGAAAACCCAATCAAAAGAAAATAAACAAAAGCAAACGTTATATTTTGAAAATAACTTTTTTTTTTCTAAGTAGAAGAATTAGAGTCTCCACACAAATGGTGCTCCAACAACAACAGCAAACGCTTTTTGTCACAAAGAAGACAGATCAAGAACTTCCTCTTAAGACAACAGATCAAGAACCTTCTCATGAGTTCATTTTCCGGTCCAAACTTCCCGATATCTCCATCTCCAATCATCTCCCTCTCACCGATTACGTCTTCCAAAAGTTCTCCGGCGACGGCGAAGGAGATTCAACAGCCGCATGTCTCATAGACGGTGCCAACGGACGTATCTTTACATACGGCGATGTACAAGTCAGTTTACGGCGTATCGCCGCCGGGATCCACCGGCTAGGGATCCGCCAACGTGATACCGTCATGCTCCTTCTCCCAAACTCGCCGGAGTTTGCTCTCTCCTTCCTCGCCGTGGCTTACCTCGGAGCCGTATCCACCACCGCGAATCCGTTCTACACAGAGTCGGAGATAGCGAAACAGGCGAAAGCCTCCGCCACGAAGATGATCATCACTAAGCCATGTTACGTTGATAAACTTACAAACCTCAAAAACGACGGCGTTTTAATTGTTTGCGTGGAAGATGAAAACGACGCCGTTCCAGTAACTGACGGTTGCGTGAGTTTCACGGGACTGACTCAAGCGGACGAAACAGAGCTTCCTAAACCGGAGATCTCGCCGGAGGACACTGTAGCGATGCCGTACTCCTCCGGAACCACGGGGCTTCCTAAAGGAGTGATGATCACTCACAAGGGTTTAGTCACGAGCATCGCTCAGAAAGTAGACGGAGAAAACCCTAACGTCAACTTCACCGGGGATGACGTCATCCTCTGTTTTCTCCCGATGTTTCACATATACGCGCTCGACGCGCTGATGCTCTCGGCGATGAGGACGGGCGCGGCGATCTTGATCGTGCCGAGGTTCGAGTTGAATCTAGTGATGGAGCTGATTCAGAGGTATAAGGTCACCGTGGTTCCGGTGGCTCCTCCGGTGGTTTTAGCGTTCGTTAAGTCCCCTGAGACGGAGAGGTACGACCTGAGCTCAGTGAGGATGATGCTTTCAGGCGCAGCTACGCTCAAGAAGGAGCTTGAAGACGCCGTGCGTCTCAAGTTTCCTAATGCCATATTTGGACAGGTCAGTGTCCCTAACTCAGTTGGACAGAGTCTGAGAAACATGACTATAAGAATTTGAGATTAGTTAACTCGTGGGTTGGTATTTAGTAGAAAAATGGATTAGTATAGCTATTTTGATTAGATTGTGTGGTACTTGAGATTAACGTACATTTGTAATGTTAAGTATAAAATGCTCGTGGTAGGTGAAGATTTGTCGCTATGTGCAATTGCCTAACGACGCTAACGTGATTAATCAAATGGAATATTTTAATGTATAAATAGACACGCTAACAAGTTCGTGGTTTAAATGTTCAAGAAATGGACTAATAGTGGTGGTTCACCAAATCTAAGCTTTAAAACTATTTATGTCAATGTCTAGATCTTCGGTGTCACCAAATTTCGAATTTTTATTGGTAAATTGCGATGTTAGAGTGTACCAATAGTATTTGATTTTATAGTCTTTTGATTAGCTATGTTATCATTCTTTGACTATATAAGTTTTAATAAGAACATATTACGAAAGCAAAGCTTTAAAACTATTTGTCAGTATAGATCGGCATCACCAAATTTCGAATGTATACGGGTAATGGCGATGTTAGAGTACCAATATATTAGTTTCATGTAGAAATTGACTACCTATCGTTCTCGTTATCTTTGACTATGCAAGTCAACCAGTTAGATGAAAGTAAAGCACCTCGTGGTAGGCAAGCGAATTATAAAGGAGAACCAAACAAAAAAATATATATTTTACTATTACAAATCAAAACGACACTTCCAAATTCCATTAATAGCAAAAAAACAATAGTTAGAATACTGTACATTGAGAAGACCAGATATAGAAGGATGGTTCATTTTTGGTCAGACTTAAAGAATCTGAAACCAGTTTAGTTGGTCTAGTTGAAACTTAGAGGATGATTCATGAGAAATTGAAGTCAATAAATTGTGTACATTATTTTAACTTCTAGACTAGTTTCTCACTTTATCTAAAATGAGTAGATAAAAGCAACATTATTGAACAATATCTCCAAATAAGTATCTCACAGATTTTCTATTAATTTTATGTTGTAATTTTATTAAAATGATAAATTTTGTAGAACTATTTTATATTTCCTCTATATCAAAATAATTGAGTTTTAAGATGTTCGCACATCTATTAAAGAATTACAAACTTTTATTAAATTTTTCTCATTTGACTAAACATAAAAATTAGTATAGTTACTTTAACCAATATAAATAGCAACTACATTTATTTTTACCTAGAAATTTGAAAACATCATTTAAATCAAAATATTTTTTTTAAACACCACTTAGGTTAAAGTGATAAGAAATAAGTACTTGTAAAACTAAGACCATCTCGAACAATAGATATGGTCTTAGAGTTCTAAATCATTTTTTTTTATTTGAAAATAATCAAATAACTTAGATATGCTTCTAAAAGGTTCTATTTTTAGATTCATATCTATTTAATTTTCTTGTTTATGATTTAATTTTGACCATTTAATGAGACAGAACCATGACATAGATCCAGCTTAGATACTCCATCAAGATTGAACCGTTTTATTAAGAGTTTGGTCTCCATTTAAGCATAAAATATTCGTTTATTAAAAAAACAACTAAACTGAAGAAAAGAAGTTCCTAACACAATATGGTTTTGTCCGGTTAGTCGAATATCACTAAATAGTTTAAGAATATGATAATAGAATGACAGAACCAACATAAAAGTATCCAACAAGTTCCTTGTTATTAATACGAGTATTTTACATTATATAACAAGTACAATAAAAAATAAACAAAAACCATTTTTATACACACACAGAGTACAATGATTAGCTTCTAAATGGAGTTTAGGGTCACACACACTGACAGATAACGAACACTTTAATCCCACTTCCCCCTTTATTCTGCATTTTCTCTGCTCGGTTTCTCAATTTATTGATTTGCTTTAAGATAATGTATTTTTTGAACGAAATGCGAGTACTGAATGATTTGCACCGTTTAGTCCATCACTGAGATTGCTGGGGACACATTCATTACTCATCTCTTTATAAAAAACACCCAACCAGATCAAGCTTATAGCTGGTTTATAAGTATATTTGACTTATTGATTTGACAAAAATAAACTCCAGTATTGACTTATTCATAGACTGTGGGATCATATTCATATAGAAAACGCTAACAGTTCCTATCAAATTTAATTCAACAGGACGACAAACACATGTTGGTGACACTGTCATACATTAACTTCCGTTTACTTAATTATAATTTTTCAGACAGAACTTATTCGATGGCTTTGCTGTGGTTTCTTAGTTCCTGTCTTAGTCAGTATGGATGTTATTATGGTAGACAATTGTCAACTATCGTCGTTTTCACCTTTTTTGTAATGACTAAACTAAAAAAGGAAACACGTTTTCATCAGGGTTATGGAATGACTGAGTCAGGAACGGTGGCTAAGTCATTAGCGTTTGCAAAGAACCCATTCAAGACCAAGTCCGGTGCGTGCGGGACTGTGATCAGAAACGCCGAGATGAAAGTGGTTGACACCATAACTGGAGTCTCCTTACCACGCAACAAACCCGGCGAAATATGCGTCCGAGGTGATCAACTCATGAAAGGTAAACGAATAAATGCCTTGTACGTTTCTTTTTTCTTACATGGGAAGAACGCTTTGATGGTGAATAAATGGTGCCATGTTGTTAGGTTATTTGAATGATCCGGAGGCTACTGCTACAACCATAGACAAAGACGGATGGTTACACACAGGAGATATTGGGTTTGTGGATGATGACGATGAGGTCTTCATTGTTGATCGGTTAAAGGAACTTATCAAATTCAAAGGCTATCAAGTAGCTCCAGCTGAGCTCGAAGCATTGCTTATTTCTCATCCTCATATTGAAGATGCTGCAGTTGTCGCGTGAGTTTTTAAACAAATATGAAAAAATTCCAATTCAAAACACTACACAATTTGTAGTTTCTTATGAAGTTGGAATTTTCAGGATGAAGGATGAAATAGCTGATGAGGTCCCGGTAGCATATGTGGTTAGATCAGAAGGGTCTCATTTAGCCGAAGATGATGTCAAGAGTTTTGTCAACAAACAGGTAAAGATTTTACAATCAGTCTCTAAACGGAAAACACACAAAGATGGATGGATACTTTTACATGTGTCTTATATTAATGTTGTGATAATCATCATGTAGGTGGTTCATTACAAGCGAATCAAGATGGTGTTTTTCATAGAAGCTATACCAAAAGCAGTGTCCGGAAAGATTTTGAGGAAGGAACTCCGAGCTAAACTGGAACTTGAGTACCCTAAATAGACACAAGAGAGTTGTGGATGTGTGTGTAAGCTCCAACGCTAAGGTCACTAAGAAGCAATTATATCTGGTATCCGATTTGGTTTCAAGACATCAATCCTGTAAAGCCAAGCACATTTCTATATATTTATAAAGTACTATGAAGTTTTAATTACTCTCTCATGTGACTGTGTTTTAGTTATGTCATGCTTTTGATATGTATAAAAATGTCTCAGGAAGATTTGAGAAAAGTTTATGGAGGTTTTGGTGGTTTCAAAATCTTCAGGTCTTTGTAATTTCAAAACTCTCTCTATTCTCAATATCCGTTGTTCATGTCTATGACCAACATAATAAACATGAAGTAGCCTGGTCTTGAATAAGATTAGATTCCTAATCACACTAAAGCATCATGACAAGATTACTAGGTGAAAAGCTGAGTTTTCATGCCTGCTCAAAGTTAGAAACATATGAATAACCTTTCCATCAGTTCCACCAATTAGCAGGGAGTCACATGATTTCCTCAACTTTTCCGCAACATTACACAATGAAGACGATACATGACAAAGAAACAAACAAGAGAGAAGCCTTTACGAAATTAAAAAAAAAATTAAGAAGCTTTATTAAATGAAACTGGAAGATCCTCGATTACTTCCAGATATGAACAAATATAATAAAGCTACTACAAAGCCAAACTCATCTTCATTCATAACCAATATAAAGCATTACCCAAAAGACAAAACAAGACTCAAACCGAGTTTCTTACCTGACCAATCATATACCTCAAATCACAACAACCTCACTTCTACTTAAAAAACATGAAAAATGGTAAATGAAAAGAACTAAGACGAAGGGAGAGGACGAGGTGGCGGCAACATCTGACGAAGATTCGGACCACCACTTGATTTAACTATAAAAGGATGCTGCAAAAGCTGCTGCGCAGACCATCTCTTAGGTGGATCGCTCTGCAAGCAACAAGAGATGAAGTCACGAAACTCCACAGACGCCGTCACCGGAGCTTCCGGCGGCTGAGTCATACAAATAGCACACATCAAACTCGCCCAGTCACCCTGTCTACTCACAGCGAAAGGGAACCTCCCCAAGTAAAACTCCAAGACGCTAACACCAAGACTCCATATATCTCCCGCGTAACCGTCGTAACGTCCGTGGTTCAAATCCGTGTTGATCCTCTCGGGACTCATGTAAGCTATGGTTCCTACCGATGAGTTGCAAGGATCCATGGTCTGCGCCAAGATCCGACTCACTCCGAAGTCAGCGATCTTGACGTTGTTTGCAGAGTTTATGAGAAGGTTGGACGGTTTGATGTCGCGGTGGACGATGTGGCGGCGGTGGATATACGCCAGCCCGCTTAGAATCTGGCGCGTGAGATCAGCAAGCTCGTCTTCTCGCGGCACGTGTCTGCCTTCGAGGGAGCCTTTGTCCATGAACTCGAGGAGGACCTGGACCTCGCCGTTGTGATCGAACATGTCGTGGCATTTGACGACGTTGGGGTGGTCGACGCTGCGGAGGATCTCGATCTCTCTGCAGATCTGTCGCCTGACGTTGTCGTCGTGGTTACCGTAGATCACCTTGAGGGCGAAGGGGCGGGAGGTGGGGCGGTGGATGACTTTGTAGACCGTTCCTCCGGCGCCGCTTCCGATGCGGTTCACGCGCTCTAGCTCGGATAGGCTTTTGGCGGCGGAGATGTTGGTGGAGATCGCGGAGGAGGAGGCGGGAGCAGAGGAGGAAGGAGGGAGGGGGAGAGGGACGGCGAGGGCCACGTCGCGGTTAGGGAGTGGTAGGCTGAGGTCAGGACGTTTGGTTCGTCTCATGGCTTCTTCTTCTTCTTCTTCTTCGTGTATGATCACAGGAGAAGGGTTTGTGTGATTCGTTCTTTGGAGTCGATCTGATCAAAGGAAGAAAAGTTTAAATCGAGAGACAATCATCGAGAAAAAGGTATCCACGCGCTCAGGGTGCGCGTGTTGAAAAGTGCGAGCTGTGGAAGTATATGTTTGGTCGTGTTTGTGAGTTAAGCATGTTTTTGTTGGTCGGTCTGTTATATTTAATGGGATTTGTTTCGGCATGGAATAATACGTCACAAAACAAAAACTTGTGCAACATAGAGGCTTGCCAAGACAGCACTGGGAAGCAGAGGCCTTTGGGAGTGCGTGGAGGACAAGATTGCAAACAAGACTGTCCTAAGAGAGGATGGCAAAGACGAGGCTAGTGCAGCTGAAGGTGATAGAAAGAAAGGTCAGGAGGATCTCATGGTGCTTTCCATTCTCCAAAACAACCTAGATGCGCCTATCTTGGAGGCTTACTCCTACTGTGAAACCTCTAAGGACCTTTGGGAGACACTTAAGAAAGTGTATGGTAACATCTCCAACATCAGTAGGGTGTTTGAAGTCAAGAGGGCTATCAACACTCTCACCCAAGAAGACACTGATTTTTCTACTCACTTTGGAAAATTTAGGTCATTATGGGCAGAGATGGAGATGCTGAGGCCATCCAGTGTTGACCCTGAAGTGATTAATGAGAGAAAAGAACAAGACAAGGTGTTTGCCTTGCTTTTTACTCTCAACCCAGTGTATGGAGATCTGATTAAGCACATCTTGAGGAGTGATAAGCTCCCATCTCTGGAGGAACTGTGCGCTCAGATACAAAAGGAACAAGGGTCAGTGGGGCTCTTTGGAGGAAAGGGAGAGCTCATTCTTGCAAACAAGGCTGATGGAGCAGAGGCTCAGGTTGGAGGCACAGCAAACAAGGGACACTACAAACCAGGGGACAAGAAGGTGTGGGAATGTGACCACTGCAAGAAGAAAGGCCATGGGAGAGACAAGTGTTGGATTCTCCACCCACACCTCAAGCCACAGAAGTTCCGAACTGATGCAAGAGCCAACTTCTCTGGTGATATTGGAGAATCTTCTACTCCTATGCGCCCCAAGGCTACTAGTGATGGAGCTCAGAATGAGAATGTCAAGAAGTCTGACATTGAGGCTCTCATCAAGGCCTTAAGGGAGTCTGGTAAAACCATTGGGTACTCTCTAAGGGAGTCTGGTAAAACCATTGGGTACTCTCTAAATGCATCATATAGATTGTCTAGCGCACCTTCTGCTCTTACTATAAATATGAATGCATCTAGTAGTATTAAACCCTTGATAATAGACTCAGGAGCCTCTCATCAT
>OVBX01004508.1:3558-14520 GCA_900406325.1 Erucastrum elatum
TGAAACTTTTATGAGAAAACCACATTTCTAAAACAGAGAAAGACGAACGTGATTGAGGGTTATAGCCAGGTCCTGAGCGTCCACGGGTCCTTTTTGAGATTAAACTGAAAATGCAGATTCAAAGTGAGAGAGAAAGAGAGAGAGTTGTACTTAGCGAGAGAGAAGCAGTAACTCCGCCACCGATTGTTATATTCCAAGGCCGGTTTGCATCACCATTGCTCCTCCGACTGTTTTAACTCCGCCGCCGACGACTCGTCAAGCTTTTCCCCCTCTCGAATCGAATTTAATTTAGGTTTCAAAAGACGAGGAGGATGAATAATAAAGATTGACCCTTTATACACAGAAACCTTGTTGTTGGCTTAGAGGGGAGATGTGATTCTGAAGAGCTGAGATTCTAGAAAGAGAGGAGGAAGAAGATGAAGCCATTAACTGTTGCCACCTGTCCTAAGGATCAAGTCCTTCAACCTCTTACGGAAGGACTGATCTTCTGAAATCCTTGCATGACTTGGCATTTTTAATATTAATCTATTCAACTAATTCTGCCAGGTCACACTAAGGATTCTTCTAAGACTACCGTTGCAGCTGCTCTAAGGGATGCTAAGTCAGATGAAATATTCCAGACCAATTATTCAAACACGTCATCACGAATTTAACCTGCTGGGCCTTAAGATATCTAGCCCATTGGCAGAATGTTACTTTTCGTTTAAATCCCTAATACAATACATCTTCTCTCCCCCCATCAAACTAATCGTCTTCCATCTCACTTTATCTGCAAATCAAACATGACGCATAACGTGTTCCTCCATTATTACGAACAATCAAAGCTCATTACAAACTTAACCCTCCTATGAACTGACGCTCTTCATCTCCCCCCCCCCTCCACTTATATATATATATATTCTGACGATGATGGGAAAATAGGATGGAATTGATAGAAACTTTATTCGGGGCTTCGGTGGTGGACTTCGCCGGTGCGTACGATCTGGTAGTCGCCTTTTGAGAATAATAAAAAGTGAATTTCTCATGTTTCTTTCACATCGACTTTTTTTAAAAACTGGTGTCTGAGATCGTTATCGTTAGTTAGAATTTCAGGGGAGTTTCATTTTGCCCACCCCCCTATGACAGTGGTGATCTGCCTATGGATGATGCTCTTAACAAAGATACTGAATCACAATAAGGTAATTTGTCTTTACGTAGAGATGCATTTATTCTCCTTATGGCTTTTCTATGTTATCTTACATCCAATCCAATAATGGAGTTGATTCTCATTAAATTGTATGTTTCTTCATCCAGTTGCTCCAAAACAGTATGGTTCAATACGGTAATTCTGAATTAGGTTCCCAGGAACTTCCAAGTTAGTTGAAAGGTAAGTACATAATATGTTGTGGACCTTTGAAAATATTACAGTGAAAAATGATTTTCCATTTATCTTGAGTAAATTGGCTGTAAATATTAAACATTTCAGTCTGCAGTCCTTGCACCAGGAGTTGAGTATGGAACATACACCACTAAAGTAGAGGGAAAAGGCGGGGAAATTTACGAGCACAACCGGCAAAACACAAACAGAATCATCAATAGCTTTAAGGTAGTTGCACTCCTGAATTCTCATAAAAAGGTGTTAAGGTAGCGTTGTTTGTAATTTGTGAGGTATTAAGCTATATATCTACTGATTTATCTTTGTGTCGATAGCTTCAGGTTACTAACACCATAGTTGTTAATGGGCTATACTAATGCTAACCAAGGTTTAATGTTATGATGATGAAAAAGGAGATCGCAGTGTTTGAGAAAATAGGGTGATTTGCTCAATCTCTGCTTGAAGATATCATGAAAATGGTTGACCCGAAGGTATTTCTTGCTTCTCCCACCATTTCACTTTGTGAAACAAATCAGCCATTATTTTAAGATCTCTTAAAGAAATTGCAGTTATGTACTTATGTGGGATTATTCTATTTGGTCATTCAATGAACATTCTAGCCCATAGTAATTGAGGTTGACTGCGGTTAGGAGTACGATTGAACTTGAACAACCTTATCTAACTCTTGATCAGGAATATGAAGCAGGAGGTAATGTGGTCTCACCTCCCACAGTATGTACTTGACTAAATAAATATCCAGGAGATTATAATTATTATTAGTGTTATATAAGGTTTCAAAAGCCTGGCAAAGTGTATATATAGTTTTATCATGTATTATAGATTGAAGTATTTGACCCAATGGCCTTGCAAGGGACATCTACAGCGATATGAAACCAGTTCACTGGAGCCCTTCATGTCGTCCAGCGTGTGCGGAACCTGATCTAGACGTCAAATTTTCGTTTTCATCTCAAATGATCTAAAAAGAAGGAAATGAACCCTGTGCAGCTCCGAAAGCAAATCTACTATAAATAAAAGGTGCTATCTTTGCATGTAGTATCGAGGGCCATATTTCAAGAAGCATGTATGCTATGTTCAAATTGTTTGCTGGACTTCAAACAAGCCTTTTATAAAAGTAAAAAGCTACCATTGATATTCCTGCTAATGCTGGTGAAGGTTCCAAGTGTTACAGATATTGTTGAGCCAATTAACATTAAAAGGAAAGAAGAGACTGAAATCTGGGTTCCAAGACTGGAACTTGAAGTCTCCCAGACTTGGGAACCAGGCACGGGTGGAGTCTTGATAACGAAGTACAAAGAGTACCTAATGATGGATCAGCAAACAATGAAAGCAGCGGCACCAATGAAATCAAGAGGGATCAAGAAGCACAATGACGTCGGTTGGTAAAGGATTGAGGAAGTTACGAGACGTACAAAAATACACATTACAAACAAAAACAAAATATTAAAAAAAAAACAAAGTAGATGATGCTAAGAATAATAGGAAATTGTTTACAAAATTCATTGTAATAATTCGTGCAAAATTGTAGCATGTTTTGAAGAGAATTTTAAATTGTGAAAATAAAATAAGAAAATAATGTTTTGTATCTTAATGTAGAACTTCATAAAATATTCAAAATGTATCACAAAAATATACATTATTCTTTATTATTGTAAACAAAATTATATCAAAATTAAATATTACGTATTTCCTTACTTTTTGTCAACGGTGTAATAATCTCAACTCATTAAAAAGGAATAATAACTGATATTTTCTTCAAACTTAAAACTAAAATATAAAAACTATATTTTAAAACTGTATAATATATTATAGTTTATTTTTTAATATGTTATAAATGTTTTTTTTACAAACAATAGTAAATAGATACTAACACATAATCATATATTAATGAAATTATCCAAGTAACCATAATACACGTACGAAAATATATTCAAAATACATTCATATATATTTTGAATCCAAATCAGCAATCAAATGTTACATCTAATCACTTTCAAGTTTCAACACATACCTATAGGTAATATTCCAAATAAACACATGTTCAATTATTTTAATTTTAAAGGAAAAGTTTTAGCTTAGAATAGGGGTGTTCAATTCGGATATCGGTTTGGTTTCGGTTCGTTTTTTTCGGTTTTTCGGTATTTCGGTTAGTAAAATATAACTACCATTCTAAATCCATATTTACTTCGGTTCGGTTCGGTTTAGATACCGTCGGTTTTTGCTTTATTCGGTTTTATACCAAAAAACATAATTATTTATCTTATGATTATTTTATATGAATTTTAGAGTCATGTTATCAACACAATCATTTATTAAAAAATATTATATGTTTAAATAAAAGAACGAAAAAATAAAAAAAAAAGTTGCTACCATCTTATAAAATAATCAAATATAGAATTAAAAATCAAAGCTCAAAATTTTGAAAAAAAACTAAAAAAAAAACTAAAAACAAAACAGAAGCACGAAGCACCAAAGAAAGTTTTTATATTCTTCTATATTTAGTGTTCATCAAAGTCATGTTTCTTCGAATGAACACAAATCTCTGTTCGTTTATAGATTAAAAAGAGTTGTGAAGAATTTCTATTAATTATTTTCCATCAAATTTATAATATTTATTTCAATTTAGTCAATGCTAAAATATAACAAAAAGATCAAAAAAAAGAGTAAGAAACAAGAAGAATCGATTGCAATGAATTGTTATTTAATTATACTTCAAGTGTTTTACATATCATGACTTCTTTATTACTGTAAAATTATGGTAATAGTTATTAGCAAATAAATTAACTTATGATTTTCATACGTTGTTATAAAATATATACATATTTATATGTTTCTATTTTTGATCGGTTTTATTCGGTTTAGTCGGTTTTATCAGTTATATTCCGAACCATATTCAAATCTTACGGTTTTTAGAAAATCACATCCATGCGGTTTGTATGGTATATACCAAATCCAAACCACATTGTCTATTTCGGTTCGATTCGGTACGGTTCGGTTTTGCCATATTGAACGGCAAAGTTGGAGTTGAACATATTCATACAAACAAAATAATATATTAAAATCTATTTTTTTTCTGATTTACTGTTTTAAATTTTTTTGTTTATTTGTTCTAAATTGTATGAACTATTAAACTGTATACAAATACAATAATCATAATTATTTTATTAATACATAATCCGCGCGTAGCGCGGACAAGAACCTAGTGTATAATGTAAAAGTTGATTTAAAGCTTTAAGAATGTGCAAATGTTAAGTCATACGGAAGTGATCTGGNTCCGATGTGGCTCAAGTGCTTCACGTCCGTTGGAAGACCTATCTCCATCTCCGCCTCCCTCTCCTCTTCGTATCCTGCTCGTATACACATGCGCTAATTATATTGCAGGGGTTGATGATGTATGTCTCCCATATATTCATAAATATGGATCAATCTACTATCATGCATCTGTGCGGTATAAACCACGCACATGCCAATCTACTTTTGATATAAGTAAAACCAATACTTGTGGTGAAGCACCTCCTTCATAAGCTTAACTCATTGCTATATGATTGTCTAACGCATAAATTTTGCTCCAGTATCATGAATGTCAAGGAATAGGTAGTCTATTTAAAAAAAAAAACACACACACACACACACACACACAAGGATTAGCAGGTCTATTAGGTTTTTTTTTACATATTATTTTAGATTAGTGGATAAGAGAAATACCCTTTTCGTTCCTAAATATCTATATTTTAAAGTTTTTACACTTGTTAAGAAAACACAAAAAAAGTTGTCAATAAATGTATTATTTTATGTGTTTAGCATTACATATGATTGATTAACCATCAAAATTCAGTAAACACAATTAATGTTTTTGAAATTTGCATCATTATTACATATATTGAAAATGTAAAATATGGATCTTTTAGAAACAAATTTATTTTTTAAAACATTATTTTTTTAGAAATAGAGGGAGTAGCTAAAAATCTTGGGAAGAAAAAAGTATACAATTCTACTCTGCTTATGAAAAAAATGGGTTTCTCTACTTGAAAAGTATCATTAAATTCAAAATTCTAACTTTTGCGAACTTAAAAAGGTAGTAAAAGAGGACGTACTAATGAAGAAGTGAGAAATACTCTTGAAGCTTCGGACAAGTTTGTAGAAACCATCTGAGATATTAGCACCATTGTTCTCTATCTTTGTCTCTTCTTTTAGAAACAAGCCACTTTCTTCTTTTCCTTACAAAACCAAAAAATGACAAAAGAAAAAGAATATAAAAACAAAAACGAGAACACCAGGTCGTGTTGGAAGAAGGTTAGGTGAGTACTCTCGATGAGTTGGTTTGGTTTCTTGTGTTGATGAGCAGCAGCCACGGCGACGCTGGATTGCGTTGAGCACCCCAACGAAAACGGCAATACCACAAATCGCTCAATCCTATCTTTCATCTCTCCTGTATGTGTCTGTACGTATGGTATACGATTAATGTAGCGGTGACATTGGCGTGTGTGAGTGTATGAAATGATGGGATTTTGGTAGGGGTTTTTATTTGCAAATCTCGTGCGTGGTTATGGCTTTGTAAGCAAGTTAGAATCATTGTTTACTTGAAGAATTTTGTATTTCCCTAAACCAATAGAAGAAGAGTGTCATTATTGAGTATACTTGAGGGAGCTTTTAGTTGGCCAACAGTGCCACTTAACCTAATTTCTAAGATTAAACATTCACGATACCTTCCACTTTTTATCCTGTCCTAATAATCTCAATCTCTGTAGTTATAATCAATACAATAAGTAGACTACTAACAGGCTCTCTTAGATACGTTCCCACAACGCTGAGAGAGACATGGTTACGTACTTACGTATACAGTAACTTGGTTGAAAATAATGTTTTCATCTTCGTGAATTAATTACACACTTTTTGACCAGAAGGAATTACACACTACTGGGATTACTACTTGTGTAAAAACTCGGCTTGACCAATCCTGCAAACCGGTAAACCTATGACTAACCGGGTCAGATCAAACTCAGTTGATAGCTTAAGTTCCACTTAAAAGAGTAGCGGTAGGCTCTTTAGCTATCAACATCCTTAGAGAAGAGTCTTCACCACCTTTAAAACTTGAGATTATGTAACAATTCACTAAAGAAGAGCTTTCGGAATCATCAGATCAGAAGATGTTTGATATTTCAACAGCTTGTATCCAAACAAGATTAAATTATAGTCCAAAAGTCTCTTTTTCTCAAGAGTCTGGACCCTTTCTTGTAATAGAAGCCACAACTTCTGGTCAGTAATCTTAGAACCAACTCCAACTCTACTTCAGAGAAATAAAAAACGACTTCTCCCACCTAAAATAAATAAATATCAAATTTTCTCAAATTATATTTTCCACCAGTTCATTTGCATATAAGTTATGTTTCATATAATAACAGACTAATTCCCCCCATTTGCATATAACTATCGAAAGTCAACAAACATCCTAATAGTTAAGTAAACAAAACAATTTGACGGTGTACATGATCTGGTCGACAAAACAAAACCATGACAACTTGTGGAATGGGCAGTCACACTACCACTAGGGGGTTTTTATCTAGCCGGAGGTGGTGGAGGGCCAAGGGCTTTTGCCATGCCAACCCAAGCAACAATCCCACATGCTAGAATGATCCAACCACATACATCGTACGTGAAATCATTGTTCTTCTTACAACCCTGCAAAAGCAAAGAACCAACCATACAAAACAAATTATATGAGAGAGCTCCTTTCACTTCTCAACAACTTGCTAAAAGCAGACAAAAGTACCCAACAAAGCAAAGTGATAGCTTACTCTAGAATTTGATGAAGCTGAGGGACCTCCTCCTCCTCCACCTAGTGCCTGCTGCATCATTCCACTCTGTTTTAGCTCCCTTAGCATTTCCGGGCCCTATTCGCATTATAGCCAGCAGAAGAAAGAAGTGAAAAACATAGAGATCAGAAACAAACATAGATACAGAGAGATAATGTTATGACACCAAGTGAGAAGTTGAGATAGTGTACCCTTATTGCAACATTCAAGGCCTTGCGATATATCTCATTACCTGGATCCTACGAAACAAACAAAAAAAAAAACATTCTTCTCACTACACTTTTTTAACAGTAACAAAATTGACCCAAAAAAATAAAATCTGATAAATCTGAAAGTGTACCTCATCTTCAGCTCTTTGGAGATACTCAACGGCTTTATCGAAGTGACCTTTGGCTACATCGGCATCAGGAAAAAGAAAAGCCTTAGTAGTATAGGCGTTGCCAAGACACCAAAGAGCCTGATGCTTCCCTGGATCCAATCTCAATACATCTTCCAACTTGGAAATAGCATCTACAATATCAATCAATTAACACATTAATTCTATCATTTTTAGTAAAGACGTGTGAGCAAGACACTTTGAAGAAGAACTCATACCACTTAGCATCACCTTAGCCTGGGGAACAGACTGGAGCTGAGCAAGTTCAATCAATGAACCAGCCCACTTGAGCAAATTCTGTATAAAAATAATAATAATATAGAGAGATAGATACTGACATCAATACTATGATTCTTCAACCAAATCTATTATTTACATTTGAGGTAATAACACAGACAATCTAGTAGAGGATCGTATTAAAAGATTTGATTTTTTTTTTCAAATTCCTAAACGACATTTCGATGAATCCTTAGAACCAAAGCTATACATAGTGATTAGTATCCATACATGACATACAGAATCAAGTAATCAAATTCTCCATACAGTTATCATGAACGAGAGAAAGAAAATTAATATGTAGAAATCATATGATCAAGAGGGGAGTAGTAGTACAAACATCGGAATCGAGAGGATCCTTAGCGTACTGAGCCTCACATCCTTTGCGAAGGTGGTCGAACAGAATCACCCTTTCCATGTCGTCGGTAGTGAATTCCATCGTGAGAGATGCAGGCAGGCAGGGGAAAAGACGACAAATCTTTAGGGTTCTGTTCTGTTCTTTTCTGAAAAACAAAACAAGTTCGATTCGTCGTCCTCCGAGGGTTTTAGGAGCCGACAAGTCTTGTCGTGGATGTTAGTTAACACATGATTACGGCTTTAACGGGCTTTTATATGGGCCTTTTGTTGATATCATCTTTTTAAAACGCTACATCCTATGAATTCAATTACCCAGCCCATTCAACTGTCACTATACTTGCTATATGAAATGGGGATACTAAAAAATTCAATACTTCTTAATCAGCGTTACAATGTTGATGTTCTACTGATCCCTTAACAAGTCATCCATGTTGTCAAAGAAATAAAAACAAGTCATCCGTATACATCTACACATAATTCAGAGCAGAGGTGTTTTTTTTTGAATTATACAGAGGTATCCTGACCCCACATGAATGGTCCAGACTAGTCATGTGTTGCCACATGTCGGTCTTCTGTTNTTTTTTGAATTATACAGAGGTATCCTGACCCCACATGAATGGTCCAGACTAGTCATGTGTTGTCACATGTCGGTCTTCTGTCCCTGGCGATGCCGAAATGTTAATTCTCCAGTGGCCGAGATTCGAACCCAGGTGGCGGTACTCACAGCTGTGAATCTTTTACCAACTGAGCTAGAAGGCCCGGTTAGAGCAGTGTTAAACTGGTGTGCACATCTAAATGAACATTTTCTGTCACTAAACATTTGTCATACGGCGGACTAAAAAAAAAGAGACCAACTGAAAGTACAAGATCCACGCACTAAAGCATGATTATGGAACCACGTCTTTTTGAGAAGGGTTATTTATTATATGACCCACATAAATTTTTATACATAAAACATTTATTCGAATTTTCTGGAAAACTGAAAATTTTATAGATTTGACCCTTGTGATAGTTTGTTATGAGATTTAGCTGGATGCACATTGATGTTCGTGAAGCAAAATCTATTATAAAGTTTGATTGTTTGTTCATTTTTGAAAGTTTAAATATGTGATTTTCAAAGTTATTTATTTCTAGGTATCAAAAAATGTCTATTTATAGGGGTTGAATGTTCCGCATGTTTCCTCGGACAAAGGTCCCCACCACAATACAAACAAAGTTATCCAAATACACAGAATCTTTTCTCTTCTAGAACCTAATAAAACCGTTGTCACTGGTTGTTGCCAGATTGAAATTCTTTAAAATCCATTCACAAATACAAATGGATTAACACAAGCCTTAATTATGAAAATTATGTTTCACCCAGTCACAAGCACCGCATAAATAAAACCATAACGTAGCAGCATAAACGAAATAACCATCAAGGCCTAATTCGAAACCAACAATCACGTGATTAAACCGTGAACCGAAAATAAACCGAGAAACGAAAGAGATCGATCCACCACAAAGCAAAAGCGAACAATAAAGAGATAACAAAAAGCAGCGATCTGATCACAACGGAATGTCGTTTCAACGTCCACCACTAGTGCAATCCCTAGCGAAATGTCCCGACTCTCCACAGCTGTAACAGCTTCCTCCTCCGCCTCCACCTCCACCACCATATCCACCTCTCCCTCCCCCGTATCCTCCACCACCTTCGGAACAGTCTCTCGCAATGTGTCCCGGCTCACCACACTTGTAACAATCGCTTCCTCCACGGCCACCACCACCACCTCTTCCACCGCCGCCGAATCCACGACCTCCACCTCTTCCCCCGCCGCCGAATCCACCGCGTCCGCCGGACGATCCACCGCCGCTGTTACCTTGAACCGGAGCGCCGTCGGGTCCAGAGACCTCTATCGCCTTGGGACGGCCGTTGTTGTCGTTCTCGACCTGGAACTCGACGGATTCGTCGGCAGCGAGGCTACGGAATCCCTCGGATCTGATGGAGGACTGGTGGACGAAGAGATCGTCGCCGCCACCGTCGGGAGTGATGAAACCGAATCCCTTCTGCGTGTCAAACCACTTGACAGTGCCCCTCAGCCTATCGTTTCCGTAACTCATCTTTTGATCGGAGATCTCTTTTTTTCTCTCTGAAACGATACCCGAGATATCACTTTTGTGCAATTGAAATAAATAAATAATAATCAGCTTTTATAAACTAACAAAAAAAAAAAGAAAATTCAACCTGCAATACACACCTTTACTTAAAAGCTAGGAAGCGGCCCGTTAAGCCCTACAAAGGCCCATAAAGTGTAAAGCATTTTCATAGACTACTACTAACATCATGTATCCGCCGTTTAGGGTTTCATACGCCTCCCTCCTCCTCATCTATAAAGTAAACTATTTCCAGGAATTCTCTATCAGTTGCTCTCTTTTGTCACAATGGTAAATGCATTAAGCTCACTAGCTATTATAGTTTGTGCTTCTATTCTTATTCGTATGGTTTCTGATTGTTGTTTTTTTTCTTTAGGTGAAGTACTCACAAGAACCAGACAACTCCACCAAATGTGAGAACACTTTGTTGATTCTTTATCTAGCTTTACCATGTTATTGAGGTTTCTGTAGTGGTATTTATTTAAATGGTGTTGTTTGTTTGGTTGTTTAGCTTGCAAGGCAAGGGGAGCCGATCTCAGGGTCCACTTCAAGGTAAATTTCTTTTTTACCGATCGAATGTAGGAAATGAATAAGATTAGGCTTTTCTTGGGTGGTACGCTTGTAGTTAGGACAAA
>OVBX01004509.1:3321-14519 GCA_900406325.1 Erucastrum elatum
ATATACATTGAAAAAAATATTGTTGTAACGATATTGACTGTGGACGTATATATAAGAGACTCGTTGAATATATTCTGAGATTTGCATGGTTGGCTAATTGATTATTTCCTTTCGTACGAAAATTCCTCCTATAACTTTTTCACCAACCTTCCTTTTCTTTATAGTTGTCTTCCCTTGACATTCTTCAAGATCTGTTATTTCATTCATTTTTTATTGTTTGTCTTCTCTATAAGTGTTCATCGCCTTTTACTCAACAGCCAACTTTTCAGTGAAGTACAAAGAGAGAGAGGGACTAATCTCAACTAAAAGAGGGTTTTCAAGATCTGGATTCTTGAGTTTAATCCAGAGAAACTGTGACGAAACACAAAAGATGAAGTTCGGGGAAGAGTTTGAAGGGCAGATGCTTCCAGAATGGCAACAAGCTTACATGAACTATCCTTGTCTCAAATCCATTCTTCAAGAAATCCAAAACTCACGAGAAAGATTAAGAACAGCAGGTGCCTTGACACCCAAGAAATCTGTTCACCGCAACTTCAGCGGTCTGACAAAGCGGTACAGCCGCGCCGCCTCGTATCTGGAGCTCGAAAACCAGGACATTATGGTTAGTACAACGATTGGTGAAGATGGGTTTGAGAGATACGAGACGAGTATCATGAAAGTTGCGGAGGCTGGAAGAGAGTCAGAGCTTGTCTTCTTTAAAACCCTAGATCTGGAGTTCGATAAAGTGAACCATTTTTACCGGTCTAAAGTGGATGAAATGGTGAAGGAGGCCGTGGGTTTAAACAAGCAAATGGATGCTTTCTTTGCTTATAGAATCAAAGTTGATCGACCTTCTTCTTCTTTGACCTGCTCCGAAACAGTATCAGTTGACGTGAATGCCTTGGATTCCAAGGAACAGAGTAAGTTCTCACAGATTGTTTTCTATATTTTAAAATGACTATGAGGTTTCTGTGTGTCCGAAGCTCCGTACATAAGACGAAGCCCAAACCATTTTTAATTAATTCTCTTTAGGATAATAGATTTATTTCAACGCCTATGACCCCCCCCCCCCCCCCCNGAGTTTTAGTTATTAGTTGAACTTCTCATTGGTAATAGATTGTTACTTTATTACTGGGTTCAGTATGAAAGGACAGGCGTTTTGAATCTTGTTGTGTGTATTTTTGTGTGTTTGATTTTGAAGGGATGAAGTCATTAGCTGAAGAGATGGGAATCCAAGAAGATGGATCCAACGGTAAAGATTCAACGAAAGAGATAACACCGGAGGCGCCAAGTGTTCTTGACCGTATCAGATTAAACAAAACCCAAGAAACTCCACTGTCCACAATCAGAAACATCCTCAAGCTATCTAACCAAGAAGAGCTCAAATTCACAAGAGAGGTTCTCAAGAAAATAGAAGAACAGCTCAAGAAAGCCTTTGTCGACTTTTATCGCAAGCTTCGACATCTCAAGAACTACAGGTATGCATATTGTTTCTTAGGCATTCTTAATAAAAAGGCAACTCACAAAGGTGTTTTGTTTGATCCATGTTCTGTTCATAATTATCTCAGCTTCCTGAACACCTTGGCGATTTCAAAGATCATGAAGAAATATGATAAGGTAACACTTGATTCAGTTAGATATTAGGTGTTTTGTCTGCATATCCAGACCTAAACATGATATAGTTACTTATTTGAAAGTTTTCATTTGAAAGTTTTTACTGAATATTTTCTTAAAATGATTGTAGATATGTATTCATTATTAATAAACAAATCTTTAAATCACTTAATATAATTTTTTAATTTATAAAATTATGAATTTTATTTGATTAATATTTAGTTATATAGTTTCTGTTTTTGCATTTGTAACTTTTTTATTAACAGATACTTTCATAGAATGATACAATATATATAGAAATTATATTTTAATTTTAAAATATATTTTTAGATTTTGGATAGTTCTTATTATTATTAGTTTTAATAACTTATCTAATCAAATAAGATCAATTTTTTTGGTAATTTATCAGTTTTATTCATTAATGGTATAAAGATATTAACCGTTCTAACTTTCAACATGAGAGATCAAAAANGAAAAAAAATTTTATGCTGTGATGACTATTTATTTATAGGTTTCTTGATATTTATTTATGCTCTGAAATATTGTGAGTTGGAAATAAACTTGTAAGAATTTTAATATATTAAAAAAATGGGGGCCAATTTTTATTTTTATTTTTTCTTAAAATTTTGGGGGATTCAACACTAATGCTTGGCTTGACTATACTCAGGACCACCACGGCCTTGTATTTATTAATATGTTTTTTTGGTATTTCTTCTCTATCAGATTGCTTCAAGAAGTGCAGCAAAACTTTACATGGAGATGGTAGATAAGTCCTACCTCACTAGCTCTGATGAGGTTACTAAACATCTCTACATGAAACCAACTATTTGCTTCTAATAATACTACAAACTTCAAACATAAGCTTTATTTACGTTTAACAGATCAACAAACTTATGGTGCGAGTTGAGTCTATTTTCGTCGAGCATTTCGCCAGTTCGAACCGACGCAAAGGAATGAATCTCTTAAGACCAATAGTGAAGAAAGAAAGACATCGTATAACGTTTTCAACTGGTAACTAGAAAACATCCCAAATATAAATCACATTTTATAACAGTTACTTCGTGAAAAAAGTAATCACAATCTTCTTTATCAGGCTTTTTTGTGGGCTGCTCAGTCTCTTTAGTGATTGCCCTTGTCTTGTTCATCCATGCACGCAACATAATAGGCACAGCTGGACAAATACTCTACATGGAGACAATGTTTCCTCTCTACAGGTTCAAACCAAAACATCTTTAGGTTCCTCTCTATAACTGAATCAATACTTTTCTTACTGACAAGAATGTTTCTTAAACCATGTGTTTTATCAGTTTGTTTGGATTCATTGTCCTGCACATGATCATGTATGCTTCAAACATTTACTTTTGGAAGAAATACCGAGTGAATTACTCATTCATATTCGGATTCAAAGAAGGAACAGAGCTTGGTTACAGACCAGTTCTGCTTCTAAGCTTCGGTCTCGGCACGCTTGCTCTAGCTGCTGTACTTATAAACCTTGACATGGAGATGGATCCTAATACTAATGACTACAAGACAGTCACCGAGCTTCTTCCCCTTTTCGTTGTAGCTGTAAGCTGTTCATTATTATACAACCACAAGAATGTTATATCATTATGTTATTAAAATAATAAAACATTTCATACAGATTGTCATGGCCATTTCTGTGTGTCCCTTCAACATTTTTTACCGGTCAAGCCGCTTCTTCTTCCTAGCAGTTATATTCCGCTGCATAGCTGCACCACTCTACAAGGTACTTTAGTCAATCATGGTAAAAAAGATTGATAAACATCTTAATTTTTTTTTCATATAAATTTGTAGGTTACTCTTCCGGATTTTTTCTTGGCGGACCAGTTAACAAGCCAAGTTCAAGCTCTGAGGAGTCTTCAGTTCTACGTGTGTTACTATGGTTGGGGAGACTTCAGGCTAAGAAGAAACACTTGCAGAACAAGCGATGTGTATAACACATTCAACTTCATCGTCGCTGTGATTCCTTACTGGTCACGTTTTCTTCAGTGTGTTCGAAGGTTAATCGAAGAGAAAGATATGAGCCAAGGCTTCAATGCTATCAAGTACTTGTTGACCATCGTTGCTGTGTGCTTGAGAACAGCGTATAGCCTTAACGGAGGAAACACCTGGAGAATCGGTGCAGGGGTTTTTTCGGCCTTGGCAACTTTTTATGGAACGTATTGGGACATTGTGCATGACTGGGGATTTCTTCATAACCCATCTAAAACTTGGCTTAGAGAGAAGCTTCTTGTTCCTAACAAAGCCGTCTACTACGTTGCAATGGTGAGAACTAAGAAAAGAAAACAAAATAAATCATGTTTTAGGGTTTCTCTTTTAATTTTGTTTTGTCTCTTCTCTTTAGGTGGTAAACGTGGTGTTGAGGTTGGCTTGGTTGCAGACTGTTCTTGATTTCCAATCCTCCTTCTTGCATAGAGAGACAATGATTGCTCTCCTTGCTATTCTCGAGATTATACGCCGTGGTATTTGGAACTTCTTCAGGTAGCGTCTTGAACAAGAAACAATAGATAAATTCAGACATCATTTCTTTTACTTAAGATTTTGTTTTTTTCTCGGTTATTATGAACATAGGTTAGAGAACGAGCATTTGAACAACGTGGGGAAGTTTAGAGCATTCAAATCAGTTCCGTTACCATTCAACTACGGCGAAGAGGAAGGGTCCAGATAGTTTGGTATATATTACATTGGACCTACTCAAGGTTGTTCCAAAGAGTGGTGTCTCTACTTTGTTATTGGTATTGCTATAGATTGCTTGTAAGGAAATTAGCCTAAAGGCTTAGGGTAAAAGCGGTGTTGCCTAGGGTTTGTGCTTTCTAGTCACAATGTGCCCAAATCAGATTTCAAACCAAGATTAGTCCCCATAGACCCAGTGTATAAATAAAAAAGTGAATCATACGATCTTACTACCAGAGAACTGTAACCATACCTGCAACCTATTAAACCATCCATTGTTCTATGACAGAAGAGTTTCAGATGAAATGTTTTCTTTATAAAACAGATGTTGATAATGTTCTCAAGTGAATGCCATGGCGGCGTAGTTTGATTAATTGGAATCAACAAGAAGAAAAAACATCTTTAATGTTAAAGGAACATCATCAGCTAGTAGTATTATTATTACGGTTTATATTCAAGCCCAAAATCTAGTAGCAAGACTTTACGTAAAAAATCAAAGACCAATAATCTAGTTGTACCAAAGCCCATTTAAAAGAGATATATGAATATATCCAGGCAAAGTTCTTGACCTCTTCTTCTTTGTTTTCTCTTACATTTGTCATCTTCAAGAACCAAACTAGTCAATAATACAATAATGATACTATTGCCTCCATGTGGGCTCTCTCGCACGTGCACTACCTTTTCATCTTACATCATTTCTTTCTATTTTCATTGTTTTGTACCAATCTTATGTTCAGTTTATTCAAGAAAGTAAGGTTGTACGTTTAATCTATATTATTAAAATTAAACTACATTTTATAAATGTTTGAAAACAAGTATAATATTCTAAATGAAAATTGTTTGAAAACATGAATAATAGTATTATATTAATTGTATTTTCATATTTCTGTTTGTTTAATAATTTTATTAATTATATTACCTTAACGATAATACACATCGTTAATTATATTTTATTTAAATTAAAAAAATCAATGTAAAATAAGTTTAATTTTGAGTTAAATAAATAAAATCATATTATGGATTCGAATTATCTAGAGTCTTCAAAAATTTAGTCATATTTAAAATAATAAAAGTAAGTAATAAAAAATTAAAATATATAATTTATCAAAAATCATAATTTTTATTACATAAAATAATTTTTCCAACAAAAAATATATCTTTCATTTTTAAGGGCGAATCAAAATCTAGTTATAAACTTATAGGAAGTATGGTTGTTTTCGTTAATGGAAAGACTAGCGTTTGATTCATAAATCCCAAGCTGAAAAACACATGTAACAGATGACAATGTGTAAACTATAATGGAAAGTTTTATTTGAATTAAAAAAAAAAGTTTTCTTTGAATTCAAATTTAGACAACTCACTATAATTCCTCGTAAACGTATAATTTTTAAGTCCTATATTTGATTTGACAGGTTGAACTGAGAAGTATAATTTGATTTGGAAATAGTTTAGTAACAAATGTGAGAGGAAAATGTTAAATCAATATTGATGACGAGATCGAGAGGTTAGATTTGGATTGGGATATTTATGATGAAGTGTATGTCATGAACAGTTGCTAATAGTTCGTTTGAATGTGCAGCTTCCCAATACTGCTAATATTTTTTCCAAAAAATAAATAGTTGAGTTGATGTAGTATAGAAGTCACGAATAGTGTAGTACACTTTGCACCATAAGCTAATAGTTTTGTGATTGTTTTTTTCTGTATATAAACAATCTAATAGTGTTATGAAAACAATGAAAATTTTCCTGAAGGGATGAATGTCTCAGACGTGTACGTCAAAATCATTGTTCTTGCATTTTTGCGTATAATACAAAAAATACTGAGGGTTTTGTTTTCAAAATTGTGAATCGAATATTCACATTGTTAAGTCCGCGTCTAGATTATTATTATTATTCAAGATTCGCATTATTGCTCTTTCTTACAATTTTGTTTTTCTTGGATATTGCTACATGATGAAGATGATCAATTAAAATCATATCAATAATAACAGTGTACCAAACCCATCACATCCAGTCGCTTTAACCACTTGGACAAATCTGAATCTGACTTTGACTTTGAAGTTTGAACATTACTTTTGTCTTGCTTATTTATATCTATTTAAATAGGTTATTTAGGTCCATCATGAGCCTTGCTGCATTGAATACTTGGTTTTTGCGAAAATGAGCATTGAATTAGTATTGGTTCAATGACTAAGATCTGATGGTGTTTACTGTTTGAAGCTCTAATGTCATCATAGATGCTGTAGCATCACCTGTCCTTCAAGTATACTGAATCATCCATACCCTCTGGATCCATCAGAAGGTGAAGCTAGCTACATCTAGACTTCTTCTTGCCTATATTGCCTCTAGATTTGGATCTGCAAATTTCACTGCTGAGTTTCAGCTTGCTTATTGCGAGTGTTATACTTGCTGAGCTGTAAGCCTGTAACACATATCACTAATTCACCAATTCTCTCTCTCCACAACTATTCTTTTGTCTCCAATTCTTCACTTATGTTAGATTCTTACTTAAAGTGAGCACATACATTTGCTGTCTTTCTCATTTCGGGTTTAGACTACTCGGTTGTTAATGTCCCATACATCGTTTTATCATGGATTTTAACGCATACAACGACCGCGTTTGAATGTAAAATATTCAAACAATGTTGTTGCCGGTAGATTTATTGTTCGGAGTGAAATAAAAGACCATAAAAGAATACCCACATGCTTACAGAGAGAAAAAATAGACACGTCGTGTGTGGCTTGGCTATATTTAAAAAGTTTCGATCCCCAAAAACGACTAAGAATGACTCAGAACAACTTGTGACAATTTGACCAAACTAAATAGTTATAGAAAGAAACTTAGATTCACATTTTTTGTTGCTTTGAAACAAAGATTGATTTGCGCATATGGACTTATAATACTGATAGGTTAGATTGGTATAGACGATGAGTTGTTTAATACAGACATACGATAATGTGAACGTTATCTAAGTCGTGTTAGATGATGTCTCCTTCCGTTGAACATATGGAAGAGGGGAGCATTAAAACATGTGAGGGTGGGGCAGGTAAGTGTCCTTTAAACAATCAGAAGTGGGTCTTTGCATTAGGTTTCTGACATTTTACCCATACTTACCCAATTAATCTTCAAAGATAACAAATAATATCATGTAAAGAGTACTTTTTTGTCCTTTTGTAATCTCTTTAATTGCGACACTCTTAACGGACNCTTACCCATACTTACACCCAATTAATCTTCAAAGATAACAAATCATATCATGTAAAGAGTACTTTTTTGTCCTTTTGTAATCTCTTTAATTGCGACACTCTTAACGGACTACGGTTAATACGCAGCATGAATCTCTCGTTAGGAGTACTATTATTCATTCATGAGCGATGAGACTCGCATATATTTGTATATATACTTTTATAAATTATTCATGCTGTAGTCTTGTAGTGTTCTCTTTATTTTCGTGAGCTCGCAGTGGTTTAGAGTAGGATATCCGCAACTACACTAAGCAAAACAAATATTAATACGCAATGTCCATAAAAAAAATTAAATCATAAGTACTAGTATATTTAAGAATGGATATCCAATTTGTACTGTTATATGCAAATATATACATATATTTAATTAATTATATATAAGTTTTACAATATTTTTAGTTTTTATTAGTCATTAGAAATTAAAAATGCAATATTTTTTATTTTGTAGTGATGCTAATATTTTATATTATTTTNTTAAATCATAAGTACTAGTATATTTAAGAATGGATATTCAATTTGTTCTGTTATATGCAAATATATACATATATTTAATTAATTATATATAAGTTTTACAATATTTTTAGTTTTTATTAGTTATTAGAAATTAAAAATGCAATATTTTTTATTTTGTAGTGATGCTAATATTTTATATTATTTTAGATTTTATATATCTCTTATTTTTATTTATTTATACGGATTGAATCAGATATCTGGTTTAATATTCAAAATTCTGATATCAAAGACATTGATTATTCGGATGGTTATGAATCAGATCAGATAATTGATTACTAAGACACAAATATTTGTGGTTTCAGCGGGTTATCATAGAAGATTCATTTTTCTATATGGTGCTTGCCTGCTTGGAGTAAAACAGAGGTGGATTGGAAAATAACCTTTGCATGCAACCAAAACTCAATTAAATACAAAGACATATTAAGAAGAACCCATGAGTTGGATGTCGTATTAAATTTGTAGGGTAATGAATTTTAGAGCAAGAAAACTTTCAAAATATGGCTCTGTCAAGGGAACACACCTAACAGAATCTCATGGATTAGCCTTTGTCTTCTGCTGCTCCCTTACGCCCCACTACATGTCACATTATTTCGTTTGTATTCTGTAATAATATTGCACATATACTAATTTTTATTTGATTTCATTCAACCTCAATTCTTTCTTCATCATTGTCCTTCCGTATATTTTTATATACATATACAGAAAAATTTCGTACCAAGTTTTATTTTCTGTGAATTTTAAATTTCCGTACCAAGGTAAACAGAGCCTTATTTTATAGGCATTATCTCAGGTCGGTCGTGCCCCCACTCTATTAGATTTCTTGCCAAACCGACTATTGACCAAGATATTAAATACTGAGCATACTATATTTTTTTTTATAAATTTACATCATGTAAAACCAACGTTAAATATTTAATATTGGTTTTATGATACGAGTAACTAAATACACTACATGAAAACGTCAAAATGATTAGTTGAAGAGACCAGCTAGGTTAAGAACTTTTGAGAACTATAATCCGGTTATAGAAACAAAGAAGTAATGTGACTGTAACCAAAAATACCAATGAGGTTAAGAAAGATAGTCGAATTTAAGACAAACTTTATTGGTGGATGTGAAAATAGGTTGGATAAAGAGATCATAGGGGTAAAGGGGTAAGAGATTAGATGGGTCATTGTAACTACATTCATCTTTAAAAACTGAGAGAGATAGACTTTACTGTTTGGTTATCTTTCACGTCATCTCTTTTTGGAAACTCCAAAAACAGTATGAGTTTGTGTGTCTTCGTGATCTGTTCCCACCATTTATCCTCTCTGTCTCTCCACTTCCTTTCATTACTCTCACTATCTTGTTCGTTTCTGTTTCCTCGCTAGCTTCTCGTCTTTTAATACCAAATCACGCCATGTCGCATTAGTTACTACCAGAGTCTCTCTACACCCAACCAGCCCGGCCTAATTAAACCGATGCGCATATATACTTGTTAAATACTGGTAGAATTTTCGCTTCACCGCAGTGAAATATAATCGTATTTATTAATGTTATAGTATGAAAGTTTTTCAACTGTCTTTAGCAAAAAAAAAAAAAAGAGTTGCAATTGACTAAGGCGTCCGGACTTATAACTAAACGAATAGCAGGGTATTAAAAATCTATAAAATATCTTCAATCATAAATAACGGATATCGAAGTGACGACTTAATATTTTGACTATATAAATACCTGCATTGAATCTCTGTTTGTTATGCTCATCGGGCAGACTTCTCCGACTTAACTACTGAAGTATCAAATAAAAATCCCAAAGTAATTCAACTTTGTTTAGTCTGTAGTATTCTCTTTTCTCCTAATTTGCTCTAAATCGAAACCAAAACAGCCATATTCCCTAAAATGTTTGTGATTGAAATTTATTGTGATCGTGCGTGTGTTGTACAATAGGAGAATACACGTGATCTTAGTGCGACATCGCACGCCAAAATCGGGTCATGGGGACGCATCACGGTTGAAGAGGAAGGACTTTTCCTTTGAATTGAAATGGATCCTATGTAACCCTTATTGTGCACGTGTTCATCATTTTCGCCATTAGTTAGCCGTTACCAATATTATTTTAGGCCAAAGCTACTGCCAATTGAACCGAAACGGATTTTTAGTTTATATCAGATGTGTTGTTAACATTTGATATGACTTGTATCTACAAGATTTATATGTATTGAATGCATCTGAAATATTTAAGAAAGAAAACTCATACAGTGTTATTAGCTGCATGCATTGTCCCATATGTTTTTTTTTTTTTTTTTTTTTTTTTAACCTGGAGGGACTTCCACCCCCAGGGCCAACCCCTTGGCGCGAACGCGAAGCGGACCATTTGGTACTATGGAGAATTAGATATCCCAATTGCCTGGCCAGCGGTTCGGACCCGAGTGCGTATTGAGGCCGAAGCTCCCTCAACACCACCAGGCCAACCCCGCTGGTTACATTGTCCCATATGTTTACTGCATGCTTCTTCATTTTTTTTATGCATCGGTAAGTAGTACATGATTTCCTTTTTTTTCCTCCAAGCTATGTTAACATTTGACGCGGTTAGTTTCATTTGGAAAATAGACATTGAAAAACATGATTTATTAATATAAAATCGACACGAAAGTGAATAGAAATCTAGCCGTAGTACTAGATTACTAACCAAGTAACAAAGATGGATTCGCACAAAACAAAAGAAGAAGCAAGTTTGAAAGCCCCCACACTGGCTGGCTCTTGTCAGTTTAATTGTTAAGTTTTGTTACAAACAATAAAAGAAACATATTAGTACGGTTTCCCAAATATATAATTTTACATTAATGTCAAGAAAATAATTATACTATATAATTATTATAAATGCTGGTTTTGCCAAATAAGAAAATCAAACAAAGCAACATAACCTCTGTTCCACAAATTAATTATTTATTCATGTATGCATTATAAATATTTATTCCAAAGTGTAACCGATTAAATGAATGGAGAAGAGAAAAAAAATACATTCAGTGCGTTCGGTTAATCTCTGTTAGGATCTCTGCGAAGGAAGATCGTACTGCATGCACTGCTAGTCTGCGGCCCTTTGAGTCTGATATAAGTATTTAATGGCTACGTCTGCCAATTGGGGTTCCTGGTCAAATACGAAAAGGCCTTA
>OVBX01004510.1:1247-14519 GCA_900406325.1 Erucastrum elatum
CCGGTCAAAATATCCCGGCGGTGGCTTTGTTCACGTTCGGTGACTCCAACTTCGACGCCGGCAACAAACAAACTCTCACCAAAGCGAACGTTGCGCAAGGTTTCTGGCCGTACGGTAAATCCAGAGATGATCCTAATGGCAAACTCTCCGATGGTTTCATCACTCCTGACTTTGTTGGTACGTTTAAATCATTTATTACCAGTTTACCAGAGAATCCTAGACCTAAACCTAACGTTAAATAACCTTTCAATTAATTTTACCGCGTACTCCCTCCGTTTTGAATTAATATTTTAAAGCAAAATTTTCGTTAAAATAAGTATCGTTTTATGATTTTAATGCAAAATTCATTGATTTTTTATTCTAATATATTTTTCTGTTGGTTAAAATCTGATAAAATGTATTAGTAATAATGTTTTTATCTAATAAACAAACAAAATTGAATATTTTATTAATATTGTGTGCCGAAATTTATAACGAAAACTAAAGGAAGATGGAAGGACTACTAGGAAAAGCTAAGTTCATATTTTTCGAGGCTTGTAGCTGCTATATAACTACTTTCAAAACATGCATGGGTATTTTTTTTCTGTTTGCATATATTTGAGTCGGTCAACATACATGGACTATTAACGAGGATGAATTGAAATTATATGAGATACTATATTATAAACATACGATATGCAGCAAAATTCATGGGAATACCAATCCCCNGTCTCACGTGGAGCGAGTTTCGCCGTTGCTGATGCTACTCTCCTCGGAGCTCCTGTTGAATCTGTAAGTCTAATTTTTCTATGTATAGTTTTTTTTTCTCTGGTTAAATATTTTTCTATGTATAGTTGTATACTATAATTATCTATTTTATTGATGTTTTAGTAAATAATAATTAATCTGACTTCTTTTTTACCCACATGGTCTGAAGTGGGACTTCCTTTTGTCTTATAGTTATCAACAGTAGGTCTGAAATTATTATCCGGTATTCGGATTCGATTCGAGATTTAATCCGGATCCGTTCCAAATTCGGATATCCGAAGAGACCGGATCCGAATCCGGATAATAAAATATTGGATTCGTACAAATCGAATCTGAATCCGAATATCTTGAGTTTTTACTCCGGATATCTGGATCCGTAATTTTTATTGATAACTATACTAGACACGCAATTTTTTACTCTGGATACCTTTAATAAAATCAATAAGCTTCACTGTAATAGACACGCAATTGTAATATTAATTATAAATCTTTTTGTTTCTTTAGCTGACTCTGAATCAACAAGTGAGGAAATTTAACCAAATGAAAGCAGCAAACTGGAATGATGACTTCATCAAGAAATCAGCATTCATGATATACATTGGTGCTAACGATTACTTGAATTTCACCAAGAACAACCCTAATGCAGATGCATCTGCGCAACAAGCTTTCGTCACATCCGTAACCAACAAGTTAAAGAATGATATTAGCTTGTTGTATTCATCAGGAGCTAGTAAGTTTGTGATCCTAAACCTAGCACCATTGGGTTGCTTACCTATAGCCAGACAAGATTACAAAACCGGGATGGATCAATGCCACGAAACTCTCAACGATCTTGCTAAACAACATAACGAAAAAATCGGACCGATGTTGAACGAAATGGCTCGAAGTGCTCCTGGTTTCCAGTTTACCGTTTTCGATTTCTACAATGTTATTCTTCGTAGGATGCAGAGAGCCAACAACTACCGTGAGTTGATCCATTACAATTTTTTTTTTTTAATTTAAAGCTCCAAAACCATGTGAATACTCATATACAAAACGGTTAAAAAAATTCTTACTAGGGTTTTCCGTGACGAACTCATCGTGCTGCGGTATTGGGACACACAATGCTTATGGTTGCGGTTTACCGAACGTGCACTCGAAGCTATGCGAATACCAACGATCTTATCTATTCTTTGATGGACGTCACAACAGCGAGAAGGCACAAGAAATGTTTGCTCATCTTCTTTTTGGAGCCGATCCAAATGTGATCCAACCAATGAACATCCGCGAGCTCGTTGTTTACCCAGTCGATGAGCCTATGAGTGAGGTTTGGTTACCTACAACGTCAGCCACGGTCCGAGCCAGCGACTCTAGCTCGTCAAGAAGCCGCGGTTACGAGTTCTATTGAGTCTTTATAAATTACATCTACAAAATTGAATTTGCGATGTTTTAGTTTTCAACTTCTTTTTTCCCTCTATAATAAAAGATCGATCATTGAAACTCTTACAACGTATTGGACTGATTAGAGAGTGAATCAATGTGTCGATCATTTACTCAAATAGTAAACCAAAATTCAGCTTAGATTACACGACTTTTAGATATCTAAGCTGAATTTTGTTTGGTTCCAATTTATTCAAAAATCACAATACTTGAATTTGAATATCCATATGTGTAGGTTTACTTAAGCTTAATGAGCATATAGAGACAGAGAGATCAGTCTGAGAAAATATGAATTGTATGTATGTATATCTTAATTGATTTTAAAAGTTTTTAGTCCACCACTTATTATTTTATTTTGTATGATTTGTATAATAGGAATAGACTAATTTAGTATGATTTTTATTCTAAAATACAATAACATATTTTGTTAGTAAATAAATAGGTTATGTAGTATGATATGATTTTGCAGAACATAAGTGAGAGACGTAAATAAAAAGAAAACACTAGACAAAGCTCATCAGTCATCCTGATCTGTTCCAGTATACGTGGCTTCACTTTTACGACAAGTGACAACGCTCGCTTAATCCCAAAGTGGCAAGGTGGAGACACACATATTATTTTAGAACTCATTTACTGAAGCAACAACTGTATCTTGACTGTCGTCTACGCTCAAGAGTCAAGATAATAATATACTACCACTTTGATAATATTCTATTTGAAGGATTTAGATCACATATATAGATCTACATTTACTGATCCGTTTGGATCACATATATACTTCTTTTTGTCGGACGTACAAAATTTGACAAATCAACTGTCTTGTTAGTATTATACATTTGAGTGACTTGAAAGAATTTTTTTTTCGAGATGACCGATGGTCAGTATAACTAAACCATCGTCATATATGGCTACTGATGGGGTTACACGGTACTGTCCCAAAGCTGAGGCAGAAATACCTAATAAAGGTTGTGGTTCAACTCATTTTCTTATAACAAATTTCGTCTAGAACATTTATTTAACCATATCATTCCTTCCTTTTTAAAAGACTGTTAAATTTATTCAACTAAAAAGACTTTTTACAAACAGAGTTGCGTTTTCTAGGAGATGAAATCGAAATAAATAGATAATACTTCACATTAGAAATTTATCGGAAAGAGAACCATGTTTCCATGGTCTTTTGATAGGCTGATGACTTTCGATATTTCATGTTGGTCAGTGCCGGCCCTGAGCAGAAGCTGCACAAGCACGTGCTTCCGGCCTGTTTTACAATATGTACATTATCGGCCATTTTGGTTTAAAGTTTCAGTAGCTTAGTTGGTCAAACTTGTCATTTGGCTCACATAATGTGAGAGGTTCGAAACCCTTGCGGTAGTAGTTCGCTTATATGTGATTTTTAAAAAATTAATAGGCCCATAATTGGTGATATGCCGTTTCGAACTTGCTTATTATGATTCTTGTAAGAATCAAGGCTTAGTAAAATAATTCATAATTTTTAAATTAAAAATATTAAAATTAAAATAAGTTTATCAAGCTAGCCCAAATAACTGTTTATAAATAAATTTATTTTAAACAAATTTTATTTGGTTCAGTTTAATTTAAAAATATTTATATCTGGATCATTTAAAACTTAGAATATTAATACTGTAATAGATAAATATAAAACTATAAAGATTCTGAACTTTCTCTCTCTATTTGCTCTTTCTTCTCTCTAAAGAAGAAGTCTCATCATCAAAAAGATAAACGCTGGTGGCCGGTGACCTTTGCCGCCAGTTACCATATTTCTTCTTTTGTTGTAAATACTTCGATCTATGGATCGATTATGTTTTCGCTTTGGCGATTTTAATTTTCCGTTTGTGTATTTTATGTTTTCGCTCGGCAATCTTTTGTTTTTCACTTAGGTGATTTGAATCTTCGCAGTAGCGATCTTTTTGTGGTGTTTTTCAACCCTTATTGAAGCAAATCTTCATGGCTTCTTTCTTGATTCTTCAATAGAGGTTGATGTCAACAATTTTCTCCTCTTTCAAAGTTCTTTATTTAGGTCCCATTTGCCAAAGATTAATCTCTGTTGCTCTATCGGATTCGCACTCAACCCTTCTCTAAAGGAATTAATCTTCACTCACCCTAGAAGTGGTGCCGCTGAATCGGCATAGAAGTGAAGTCTCCTTGATAAGAAGGCGGAAGTGATGTTGGATTGATTTGACTGTTTTAATGGCGATTTAGATTGATATAGGCTGAGTTTTCAGACTATAAATCTAGTCGAACTGAGGTTCTTCAGATCGGACTGAGGTGGTTCGGATGGGGAGGGAGCCGGTACGGCAAGGGTGCTTTGGATCCGATTTGTTCCTGAAATCAAAGAAATGATTTTTGTGGGTTTTCTAGTTTGTAAAAGTGAATCAAACAGAGACTGAAACCTTGAAAAATAAGAAGAACAGAAACAACAATTTTTATGGTTTTTTCAGAGTTTAATAAAAACAGAAAAAAAAAATCTGAGACAAAACAGAAACAAATAAGATAAATGATAGAAGATGGCTTATGGATTCTTGTTGCTGGACTAAGGTCTCTCTCAACAAGAACAGTGGATGAAGATGGCGTGAAGGTGGGATCCGACTTGCTGGACTAAGGTCTCTCTCAAGCAAGATCAATGGATGGAATGGAAGTGATGAATCGCCACAAGCTTGGTGGTTGAAGCTTGATAAGATCCGGCTGCTCTCTCTTGTTTCTCACACTAGAAAGACTTAGGATTTTTGTTTGCAAAGGCAAAACTAAATTTCACATAAAAGACTTAGACTGAAAAATTGCCAAACACACAAGGTTATAAGGGCATTCCCTTTCTTGGACTCTAAAGATGAAAGGCCTAAACAATGGGCCGACTTTCAAAGAAAAAAGAAAAGGCTGAGAAATGCCCAAAGTCTTAATCAAAATATAATTAAAATAAAAGAAGAAAACCGGCTGGTTTGAGATGCCTTGACCAAAGCTCATAGTATGCTTGCATGCTGCCTCATTAAAACCTTACCAAGAAAACCCTGTGGGACAAAACCTGATGAGGAAAAAGAGTACAGCACATACTACTCCCCTTGATGGTTGGCGGATCCCTTAACTGGAAACAAATGGATTGGATGGATTGGAAATTGATTCTGAACCGAGATCACTTGTGGAGATGATTAAACCGGTCCGGTTCTGGCCAAGTGATCGGAATTGAAGTGGCCCGGCCTGGTCTTGAACCTCCGTTGGAACAACCTGATCTTGAATCTTCAATTGGACCATCTCTTCAATCAGCAACTGGTGGGTTTCTCCATCTTGAACTATGATTGCTTGGACAGCTTTGGAGAAACCTTGCCTTAATCTTTCAGCTCCACTCCTGGTGGTCGGACCTTGGTGGATTATGGGAACCTCTACTTCGATGGCCTCATCATTCTCTCCCCCTTGAAAAGGTTCTGGCCTTAGAACTCTATCATCTGCAAGAAAAGGAGACAAATCCAAAACATTGAAAGTATGAGAAATTTTAAACTCATCCGGAAGGTCAAGGATATAAGCATTGTCGTTGATCTTCTCTAGAATCCGGAAGGGTCCTGTCCCACGGGGTGATAGCTTGGACTTCCTCTCCTTTGGAAACCTCTCTGGCCTCATGTGTAGCCACACCAAGTCTCCGGGTTCAAACAACACCTCCTTTCTCTTCTGGTCGTACTTGGCCTTAACCTTAGCCGCCTTGGCCTATATCCTCTCCTTGACCTTAAGGTCATGTTCTTAACAAATTCCGCCTTGTGAGCACCATCACGGCTGCGGTACATGGTATTGAGCAGTGTGGTAAGGTCCATTGGCGTTTCTGGCTGAAATCCATAAGCAATCTCAAAGGGAGAAAGGTTAGTAGTAGAGTGTCTAGCATGGTTATAAGCAAACTCAACAAATGGCAAACAAGATAACCAGTTCCTCAACAGTTGAGAGAGTGTATGGTTTATTACCTCGGTTTGGCCGTCGGTTTGGGGGTGGCAAGTGGTTGAGAATAATAGTTTGGTCCCGAGCTTCCCCCATAATGTCTTCCAGAAATGGCTAAGGAACTTGGTGTCACGGTCGGACACGATGGTCCGAGGGATGCCATGCAAACGAACCACCTCCTTGAAGAACAGGTCAGCAGTTTGAGTGGCATCGTTGGATGAGTCACATGGTATAAAGTGAGCCATCTTGGAGAACCTGTCCACCACTACAAAAATAGAATCTTTGTGATATATATTAGGCAAGCCTAGCACAAAGTCCATGGAAATATCTATCCAAGGGTGGTTAGGAATAGGTAATGGCATTTGTAAACCGTAAGGATGTGACCTGGACTTTGTCTTAAGACAAGTAGTGCACTTGGCGCATAGGTTCTCAACATCCCTCTTCATGTTTGGCCAAAAGAAGTGCTCAGTTAGGACACTCAAGGTCTTGTCACGACCAAAATGTCCCATGAGTCCGCCACCATGGGCCTCACGAATCAGCAATTCCCTCATAGTGTCTTTGGGAATGAAAAGCCTCTTCTCCTTGAATAGGAAACCCTCATGCTGGCAGTATGGCCCGCAGGGTCCTTGCTCAGTGTTCCTGAAAACATCTTGAAAATTTGGATCAGTAGCATAAGAATCTTTAATATATTCAAAACCCATGACTTTTGCCTCCATGGTTGCAATGAGAGTGTTCCTCCTTGAAAGAGCATCGGCCACCACATTATCTTTTCCCTTCTTATACTTAATCACGTAAGGAAAGGTCTCCACAAACTCAAGCCATTTGGCGTGCCTCCTCTTGAGGTTGGTCTGTCCTCTCAAGTGTTTAAGTTTCTCATGATATGTATGAATAACAAACTCTTTAGACAAAAGATAATGTTGCCAAGTTTCAAGTGACCTCACTAGAGCATATAGCTTCTTGTCGTAGGTGGGATAATTGAGGGCAGCTCCACTCAATTTCTCACTGAAGAAGGCTACTGGTCGGCCTCCTTGAGTAAGCACAGCTCCTATGCTCGTACCTGAGACATCACATTCAATCTCAAAAGTTTTATCGAAGTTAGGCAGAGTAAAGACTGGTGCATGAGTCAAACTATATTTAAGTTTGTAAAGGACTCTTCTTGGGCTGGTCCCCAAGTAAAGGATACATTCTTCTTGATCACGGATGTCATGGGAGCAGCAATAGTACTGAAGTCCTTGACAAACCGTCGGTAGAAACTGGCAAGACCATGAAAACTCCGGACATGTCCGATTGTGGTTAGTGTGGGACAGTCTTGTATTGCTTTGATCTTCTCCTCATCAACCTTCAGTCCCTGTGAGCTCACAACAAAACCTAAGAAGACTAATTGGTTAGTACAAAATACACACTTCTTA
Source organism: Erucastrum elatum (assembly GCA_900406325.1). Lineage (NCBI taxonomy): Eukaryota > Viridiplantae > Streptophyta > Magnoliopsida > Brassicales > Brassicaceae > Erucastrum > Erucastrum elatum. The sequence goes on from OVBX01004510.1 coordinate 8,756, forward strand.
AGGTTGGCGTATAGCCCTTCTTGCCTCAAAGCATTCAGCACCTGTTCTACATGCTCAACATGATCGGATAAGTTCTGACTGTAAATCAATATGTCATCAAAATAAACAACCACGAATTTACCAATATAAGGTCTAAGAACCTCGTTCATCAATCTCATGAAAGTGCTAGGGGCATTGGTAAGGCCAAACGGCATCACAAGCCACTCATATAATCCTTGTTTGGTCTTGAAGGCGGTTTTCCACTCATCACCCTCCTTCATTCGAACTTGGTGGTATCCACTCCTAAGATCAATCTTAGAAAACACAGTAGAACCACTTAGTTCATCCAACATATCATCAAGTCTAGGAATAGGGTACCGATATTTGATGGTAATGTTGTTCATGGCTCGGCAATCCACACACATGCGCCATGTTCCGTCCTTCTTAGGCACCAGTAGGACCGGAACCGCACACGGACTAAGGCTCTCTCGGATATAGCCTTTGTCCATAAGGTCTTGCACTTGTCGCTCCAACTCCTTGGCTTCTTCAGGGTTGACTCGGTACGCTGCTCGGTTTGGCAATGGAGCTCCTGGTACAAGGTCAATCTGATGTTCTATGCCTCGGATGGGAGGTAGACCGGCAGGTATCTCGTCGGGAAAAACATCATGATACTTATCCATAAGAGGCTGCATCTCGGCTGGAACATCTGGAGCCTCAAAACCTGCAAAACAACCTTCCTTAAAGATCATTAGTAGCACATGTGTCTCTTTCTGCAAAGATTTAATCACTTGTCCAGAAGAAAGATAAAGGTTAGTTTTACTTACCTGACTGGACTGATCCATGGCCTTTTGCAGTTCATTAACTTCTTGAGGGCTGAGAGGTGCCAAGTTATGCTTCTTGTTGTTGTGGTTGAAGCTGTAAACATTGGTCCGCCCATGATGGATGGTTTCCTTATCAAATTGCCATGGCCTTCCTAGGAGTATATGGCCGGCTTGCATGGGAACAACGTCACACTTCACCTGATCTTGGTACTTACCAATACCAAAGGACACAACAACTTGCTCAGAAATTTTTAACTCAATCTCATCATTGAGCCACTTGAGCCGGTATGGTCTAGGATGTGGGGTCTTGATCAAACCTAGCTTATCAACAAGTTACTTGCTAGCCACATTAGTACAAGAACCACCATCAATAATGAGACTACATACCTTGCCTTCCACGCTACATCTCGTGTGAAAGATGTTTTTTCTTTGGATGGTCTCCGGGTCAAAGAGAGCACTGAGGGAACGTCTGGTCACAAGTAACTCTCCAGTCTCAGCGTAGTCTATCTCTTCATCACCATATTCAATCATCTCAACCTCGACCTCATCTTGAGATTCATACTCACCATCGGCCTTAAAGACCATCACTCGTTTGTTTGGGCAATCCCTTGCGTAATGTTCTTTTCCCTGACACTTAAAACAAGTAATATCACGGGTTCTTTGATTTTGAACTTGACCCTTACCTTGATCAGATGAACCGACTTTAGTTGTGTCAGTTTGGTTCTTCTTGAACCGGCTCTCCACTTCTATGGGTTTGTTCTTTTCAGCACCTTTGGAACCTGGTTGAGACCACGCAGGTTTACTCCGGCTAGTAGCCGCATTCTTCCTCTTGATATGGTTCTCAGCCTGGATGGCATAGTGCATGAGGTCGTTGAAGTCCTCGTACGGTTGGCGCTCTACCTTCCGCGTGATCAGATCATTCAGTCCCTCCAAGAATTGAGACATCATGGACGCCTCAGACTTGTCCACTTCCAAACGGTTCCTTAAGGCTTAAAACTCTTCAAAGTACTCCTCCACGGACTTAGTTCCCTGAGACAGCTTACGGAAACGTTTTAGTAAATCTCTAGGATAATGTGATGGAATGTACCTTGCTCGGAGTTTAGTTCGCATCTCAATCCATGTTTGGGCTCTCCATGTCAGACCACTCTTAGTAACATCTCGATCCCACCAGGATAGATCATTATCAGTCAGCTGGGCCGCAGCTAGAGATATCTTCTTTGCTTTGGAATACTTGTAGTAATCAAAGATATACTCCATACGCTTCTCCCACGTGATGTAAGCGTCCGGGTCGACCTTTCCTGCAAACGTAGGTGGTTTCAGTTTGATGTCCTTGCCTCCTTGGAAGGGCTCATCATCGTTCCGGTTCTCGATATCTTCTCTGGTACGGGCTCCCGTCCCGCCTACGATACGGACTACCACGCCCCCTACCTCGTGCGGCTCGGTTAGCACCTCCACAATCTGGTGGTTCATACTCAGAGTCTTCTTCCTCCGACTGGGACTGCGGTTGATGGAGGTAAGGACCAAACCCTCTTGCGGCCGGTTGGCGATTGGGTTGGTTTTGGTTGCCTTGACCCATGAAATTCATTTGTGCAGTCAGAGCGTTGAGAGTTTCCGCGAGCTGAGCTTGCCCGGTCTGCAAGGATTGGAGCTGGACATGGATCTCAGCCGGAGTTGGTGCTCCGTTAGCTTTGAGGTCTCCCATGTCTCTTGAATATCAAAGAAGAAAAAAAAGGAGAAAGTGATTGGAATTGATTCTTATAAGAGAAAAGAAAAGAAGAAACTACTTAAATAGAAAAGAGAAGCAATGAATGAGAAATTTCTTTTTTTTTATTTGAAAAAAATTAAATTTGATATTTTAAAACTGGAAAGTGAAATCTTTTTATTTATTTGAAAAGAAAAGGAAATAAATCTGAGATTTAAAAAAAAATGGAAAGTGAAAACTTTTTTTTGAAGTTTGAATAAATGAAAAAAAATCAATAATAAAAACCGAAATTAAAGAAAAAGATTGAAACTTTAAATGCAAATCAAAATTAAAGGATTGATGGAAAGAAATAATTTTTTTTAAGGAAATGATTTGGAAAATTAAAATAAATGCAGAAATCAAATATGGATGCAAAATTAATTGCAAATCGCCAATCAAGCTCCAAATATGGAAACTCGGACCAGCAATGAAAAAAAACACTTTTCTGAATCTAACAATGCACGAAAAATGGATCAAAATAATTGCAGGAAAGACCAGGATGAACAGCAAGAACACAATGCAATTTTTTTTTTGAGATTTTCAAATGCAAATAAAGGAAGATAACAAAAACGAAAACAAGAATGAAAAGGGAAAGATACAACCGTGTGTTTCAGGAGCCTTTGGCTCTGATACCAAATGATATAGGCTGAGTTTTCAGACTATAAATCTGGTCGAACTGAGGTTCTTCAGATAGGACTGAGGCAGTTCGGATGGGGAGGGAGCCGGTACGGCAAGGGTGCTTTGGATCCGATTTGTTCCTGAAATCAAAGAAATGATTTTTGTGGGTTTTCTAGTTTGTAAAAGTGAATCAAACAGAGACTGAAACCTTGAAAAATAAGAAGAACAGAAACAAAACTATTTTTATGGTTTTTTCAGATTTTAATAAAAACAGAAAAAAAAAGAAACTGAGACAAAACAGAAACAAATAAGATAAAGGATAGAAGATGGCTTATGGATTCTTGTTGCTGGACTAAGGTCTCTCTCAACAAGAACAGTGGATGAAGATGGCATGAAGGTGGGATCCGGCTTACTGGACTAAAGTCTCTCTCAAGCAAGATCAATGGATGGAATGGAAGTGATGAATCGCCACAAGCTTGGTGGTTGAAGCTTGATAAGATCCGGCTGCTTTCTCTTGTTTCTCACACTAGAAAGACTTAGGATTTTTGTTTGCAAAGGCAAAACTAAATTTCACATAAAAGACTTAGGCTGAAAAATCGCCAAACACACAAGGTTATAAGGGCATTCCCTTTATTGGACTCTAAAGATGAAAGGCCTAAACAATGGGCCGACTTTCAAAGGAAAAAGAAAACGCTGAGAAATGCCCAAAGTCTTAACCAAAATAGAATTAAAATAAAAGAAGAAAACCGGCTGGTTTGAGATGCCTTGACCAAAGCTCATAGTATGCTTGCATGCTGCCTCATTAAAACCTTACCAAAAAAAACCCTGTGGGACAAAACCTGATGAGGAAAAAGAGTACAGTACATACTACTCCTCTTGATGGTTGGCTGATCTCTTAACCGGAAACAAATGGACTGGATGGATTGGAAATTGATTCTGAACCGAGATCACTTGTGGAGATGATTAAACCGGTCCGGTTCTGGGCAAGTGATTGGAATTGAAGTGGCCCGACCTGGTCTTGAACCTCCGTTGGAACAACCTGATCTTGAATCTTCAATTGGACCATTTCTTCAATGCAACTGGTGGGTTTTCTCCATCTTGATCTAGGATTGCTTGGACAGCCTTGGAGAAACCTTGCCTTAATCTTTCAGCTCCACTTCTGGTGGTCGGATCTTGGTGGATTATGGAAACCTCTACTTTGATGGCCTCATCATAGATGAATTGGCATCTTCCTATATGAAGGTGGTCCAATAAGATCGTTTATTAAAACGGTTGATTTTTCCAGAGCTTATTATCCGGTTAGTGATGGTGGCTTTTTCAAAGGCAACAGACGGAGTGGAAGATAGGAGATTCGAGAAGTTCATTAGCGAACCCATCAACGAAGCTCGTGTGGATCTATCCTTCACGGTGGACTTTTGTCTCAGACTATCCATGCGGTGGCGAGTGGGAGCGCGTGTCAAACCCCAACTGCGTACACATTTCTTGCAAAAAGAGGCAAAGACACGTGTTTACAGATCATCTCTCATTGGACGCGTGGAAATTTGTTGGACAACCGAACAGACTCGAAGCTTTTAGAATTGAAATGGGCTTCATGTTTAGTTCCATATATTTTAGTTGAGTATGTCTTGTTCTAAATGGGTCGATTGCACTTCTCTAGTGTAATGCCCAGTTGGACTTCTCTAAATAAAAGAGAAAGTTGACAAAAAAAAAACTATAAAGAAATGAAAAATAGTGCAAGTTTTTTTGGTGTAGAATAATATACCAAAAAATAGTGTAAGCTTCGAGTATATTGTATGTTTGAAATGATGATAAAAAGTTATGAGTCTTCCCATTTATACTACTCCATCTGTTTTTTATTAGATGATGTTTTAACTCAATACACATATATTAAGAAAACTACCTTTGTCAAAAAGTATCATAAAATATAATTTAAAACTAATTTATTTAATTAGAAATAGACAAAATAAACACACAATTAGTTACACTGATTCTGATAAATTTAAAGTTAATCTATATTTGTGCAAACTTCATATATTGTGAAACAAGAAAACATCTCCAAAACATCATTCATATTGAAACGGAGGAAGTATTATTTATGAAGTGATTTTACTTATGTATCTGCTTCTCCTTAATTGTAGGTTTTTTTGCTTATTTATCATGTTCTTCATGATTTTAGAGTCAACCAATGATTTTCAATAATATTTTTCATATATTATAATAATAAAAGTATTTGAAAATATGATAACTACAATTTTTCATTATACCAATATTTAATGTTATCTTATTTATTCATTAAAGTTTTGATATATCTAGTAATTTGTTATTTAGCTGATTACAAATTAATATTATAAAATTATCTTGAAAAAATAATAAAAATGTGTTTGAAAAAAGCAAAATATAATCTCATATATTTCTCTTGCGTTTATTGACATATTTCTTAATTATTTTTAATTTTATATACACATATAATAATTAGATTTATTATTATACTACCATATCAAATATAGTTTATAAAATATAAAATAAATTTATTTATATTTTTGTAAATTGATATTCGTGTTCACGCACACCAATTAACCTAATGTGCACACTACCACAATCGAAT
>OVBX01004511.1:0-14518 GCA_900406325.1 Erucastrum elatum
TCTTGGGGACAGTGGTAGCAAAGGCTCTACAAGATGGACGAGTATTAGACATTCCTTTCTCCAAAACCTTCTATAAACTAATTCTCGGACAGGTAAACTGAGTTCTCATCTTTCATATGAATCTCTTTCAGACTTTTGTAAAAATCTTTAGGAAGCAAGTTTTCTTTTTGTAGGAGTTGAGTTCATTTGACATCCATTTCGTTGACCCTGAACTTTGTAAAACACTGGTGGAAATGCAAGCTCTGGCACGTAGGAGAAAGGTTATCTCAGAATCACAAAGTGATGTCCGAGCAGCCAAGTGTGACTTAAGTTTCCGCGGAACAAAGATTGAGGACCTTTGTCTTGCATTTTCCCTGCCTGGGTACACAGACTATGTTCTCGCTCCCCTTTCTGCTAATGATATGGTACGTTTTGTGAACAAACCTCTTTCTGAAGGTTGCTGCACAATGTGGATTAATATCTATTCTCTCTCCTTTTCGTTCTAGGTAAATTTGGATAACCTCGAGGAGTATGTAAAGGCTATTGTCGATGCTACAATATTTGACGGGATCCAGAAACAAGTGGATGCGTTTCGGTCTGGATTCAACAAAGTACGCGGCCTTCTCTTTAGTTATTTTATTTTCCTCTAGAGATTTTAAAGTTGCTTAAATCATTCCTTTTGTTATATACACGCTTTTCAGGTCTTCCCTATTGAACATCTTAAGATATTCAATGAAGACGAACTGGAAACTTTGTTGTGTGGAGAACGAGATCTCTTTAACGTAAGAAAAACCTTCAGGTTCTATAGTTCTGTGGTACCGTTTTTCATCAACTGAGAAGCTTAAGTCCTTCCTTTTGCAGATGAATGAAGTCTTGGATCACATCAAGTTCGATCATGGATATACTTCTAGCAGCCCACCAGTTGAAAATGTTGGTGGATCAAACTCAGACCAACTGCTTTTCTTTCTTCTTGTTTTTGGTTTTATGGATCTAACTAAATGGTTCAAATGTTTTTGTATTCCAGTTGTTGGGGATTCTGCATGAGTTTGACCAGGAGCAACAGCGAGCCTTTCTGCAATTTGTAACAGGATGTCCTCGGCTACCCCCTGGCGGTTTGGCGTCTCTCAATCCCAAACTTACAATTGTCCGCAAGGTTCACTGTGACTGAAAGCTTCTCTATGTTTTCTCACGTTATATGCTCTATATAATCTCTTTATTTTCTCACCATCCTTCTTTTTATCATTTGTTGTTGCTAACAGCATGGTAGCGATTCATCAGAAACCGACCTGCCTAGTGTGATGACATGCGCTAATTATCTAAAGCTTCCACCTTACTCTTCCAAAGTGACATCTCTACATCTTCGTTTAACCACTCTTTTCTTAATACCCCTGTTTCTCTCTGGATCGATCTCACTGTGTTGTGTTTCTGCTTTTTTTTGTTATTGTCTTGTGTATTGCAGGAAAAGATGAAGGAGAAGCTAATATATGCCATAACTGAAGGGCAAGGTTCCTTCCACCTCTCCTGAATTAGCATCATGTAAAAAACTAGAGAAGCGGTAAGAGATGAAGAGAAGAGTGATTGTTTGAAGAAAACAACAGGATGCTCTTCCTTCACATTGGCTTTAATGTTCTCTCTTTTTCTTGTTTAGGATTTTTGTACAAAAGAATTCTGATCTGTAGAAAGTAGAAGACAAAACTCCTTTTCTTTTGGACGTGATGTGTACATATAAGTCTTAACTTCCGTTTTCTAAAAATATATAAATAAAATCATTTAAAGGAAATAAAGAGGATAGTGATCCATCTTTCACATGTTTCCTTCAGCCATAGATTGCATATACACCCCATTCATGCATTGTATTCACCACAAGTTCATGTGATAAAATACCATTAGTCTTGTTCCTATCTCATTATGAGACTTGCATTGCATGTTTATCTTATTAAATATAGCAGTATTCATTAGGTTGGTTGCAATGTCATTTCGGTTTAATAATTATCCACTTGTTATTTGTCCTCTATCTACTTCCTTTACCAATGCGACCTTTTCTTTTCGTGCAAAACATGTTACGTCCAGAATCGTGGTCACCTTATTACGAGAAAAGCAACTAGTATAACACATTTTAAGGGCCCCATTTTAATCCCTCTTTCAATTGGTTATATTGTATTATATATAAATTTCTCTTAGTTTCGGACCTAAGAAATAATTTATTTGTAAACTATTTAAGTTTATTTCATGCTATTTTATAATTTTAGATTTAATCTATCATTTATCTGTTTAAATGCTATTTTATTTATTCTCATTTTTAGACTGTATAAAAAAATTTTACTATTGTAGTAATACATTTATAACCTTAACACATATATAATCAGCACATATTTAATTAAATAATTACAAAATATTCATAGATAATTTCAAATCTTGTATTTTTTTGTTAGATGATTTTTGGAGATTAGGGAAATTAATGTGTGTTGGCTCCTTTCCCTGTTTATTTCTAGTTTGCTCCAGCATTATGAATGGTGATTCTCGTTGGTGATGGTGCTCGTTGGTACTTGGAGTCTTTTGAGAAGTCTCTGGTTGTTTTCAGATCTAATTTTGTATTTTTCTGCATTTGTGTATTCACACTGTGAAGATCTATGGGTCTTAAATTGCCGGATTATGAAGCTATGGTTTCTTTGTGATGGAAAATTTGGGAGTCTGACTTTATCTCTTTCCTTCTTGCAATCTCATGGCATTTTGGGTTTATTTAATTTACTTTTTATCCACATTTGTATGAGATTAGTATATGGATGCCTACTGGTGTGTTTTTTTTTGTTCTTTGAGTTTCAATTGCTAGCCAATTTAGTCCAGAATTGTAAGAATACTTTCATTGACAAGCATTAGAAAATACTATGTAATTTGTATTCTTTTACGAAATAAAATGTTCAATTTTTCATATGAACTTAAGTATACTAAATACATTTTTTTGTAAAGTTTTATGTAATAAATATTTATTACTAATTGTTGAAACGTTTTCACTCTAGACTTAGGCCCCCAAACACCTAGGCACCGGTTACGTCCCTGCGTCGATATTTCAACCAAATATAACGAAGTGACAAGGATTGTGTTTTCTTTCTATATATAAATAGACAAGGTTTTTTCCCAATATAAGCCTTGTCTATCAAATAACAAATTAATATATCATTCATACCACAAATCAATACTCAAAACCTTATTATAATTGCTAGTTGCATCGTCGAATTACTTTAAACAACAATTATTCAATTTTCGGAACCATGCAATAACAAATAAATAGTTAATACTAGTGACACCGATATTAATGTCACTTAATTTGGCAAGGCACAATAGATTTGACCAGCGACTTGGTATCTCCGAAAGTAGTTGGGAAGACAAACACAACCCCATTTGAGATAGACCCAACCCAACATGCATGGCCTTCAGATTTGTTCCCCAACGCTAAACTCACGTCAAGAACTCGAGCATCTGCCTCCTCCAAATCCCCAACACAATCGCAATCGCTAATCACTTCATCTCTCGTATGAATCTCTACCTTCATACCATCACGTTCAGTTGTACTATTTTCGCCACCACCTTGTTCCTTGACAAACAAGAATACATCCGCACTAGCTGTTTTGCGGTCGGCAACGGCTATTTTCATGCAGGCTGGTGACATTTTCGAGCATGTTTTGGCTCGGAAAACAAGTGGTTCACCGCGGTCCAGAACGGAGCCTGACCTAGGAAGTTCATTGAGGAAATTGTCTCTTTTGACTGGTGGAAGGTAAAAGATTGGTTTGAGTGTGGTCTGGGAATGAGCTAAAGAGCTTTGGATTTTGGCCCATTTGGTCAAGAAATCTGTATCAAGTAGGAGATCAGCTATTAGGATGCTGCAGCTTATCCCAATTGAGTATCCACCACTCTCAAAATTAGTCACCTATCAACAAAGTATCAAAGAAAAACAACCTCTTGACAACATCAATATTGCAAGTCCAAGAATCTTACTTTAATAACAATTTTCATTACAATATAGATTTTATTGACAAAAGAAACTCCAATATAGATTTCAGTTAGAACATATAGTTTTTTATTGGCAATGCTCTTAGAATATGGAAATGTTTCAAATGGTTTATATCCAATATAAAAAGGAAATAATACTGAAAAAAGTAGAAATGTGAAAATAAACTCTCAATGAGATACCCAATAAAATTCAAGAGACTTATTTACACATGTCACAATATAATTAATTTTTTTTGTTTAGATATTAATTATATAGTTAAATTTGATAAACATGTCCCACAGAGGATGCTGTTTATTTTTGTTAATATAAACTGAAGAAATATATTTATTTTTGTCTATACCAAAAAAAAGTTAAAAATTAGTTACCTGAACATAGAACAATGGAGAAAACCGAGGATCAACTTCATCAATGTCTCTCCAGAAGACAGTCTCTGCTTCAGCTCTCCCTTTGTCTCTTTTCACCATTTCAAAAAACTCCGGCAAACTTGCCGGAAACCTAGCCTCCACCAGCCTAACGCCACTGTCGTTGGCCACCACCTCTAGACCAACTTCCTCTCCCGTCGTCGTCCTCCTCCGCCGCAGTCTACCGCAAAGCAACGGCTGTTCGGTCAAGGCTCTCCCTAACGACTCCTTTATCCACCCGGCGACTAACCACCCTCTCTCACCATCACCTGCATGCTTGTAATATGTAACTATGTTTAATGTTCGCCGGAATATTCCAGCTCCGACGGGATCTCCGACGGATATGGAGCGGACTTCACGGTGTTGCGTGACTTCCACCGGCATGACGCTCTGTACTCCGGCAATCATTGATTTGGAGATAATGGTTTCCATGATTGACTAATTTGTGAAGTTGGCTTTAAGATCGTTCTCTGCTACTTATAGAAACATAAAGTTGCTAACGATTATAAAACAAATTAAAAAATGAAACTATAGGATATGTGCTTTAATTACATTTCATCAAGGAAATTGAAAACCAAAGGTAAGATGAATACCGTAAAATACATTTTTAATTCGAGACGACCTGCATTGATTGCAACTGTCTACATGTTTACTTTATTCACTCTCTTCTTCTGAGTTTGCTTAAAAAGTAAACATGGAGTTTTAATGATCATTGACCTTAGTCAATATTTACAGTTGAGTGCAGTAAAGTAAACTAGTACTTACTCCATAATAACATTTAATTTATCAAACCATAATAATGGTTTGTGAACTTGTAATTAATGATTAGACACAGTCACATTAATACGTAACACTATTAATGTGTTAATTTATTTATCATATAGTAATAGTATTGTCGTAATCGTAAATCGTAATTTTCTTGTATCTGTTACTTGCATAGTTGCATTTCTGCGTTTTATAACTTTATTAGTTTAGCCGACGAGCTTTTTCGTTACACATTCTTAACTTTTCACGTACGCCTCGCGTTTCACGTGCTTCAAAAAAATGTTCGATCCATTCCATGCAAAAACATAATGACAAAATATAAAAATGTCTAATTTGTTCTTAACAACGATAAATAAGTATACTAATACTATATCAGGTAGGTATTCATGCAGTGCCGTTCCAAAAAATATGGTGGCCTAAAGCAATTTTAAAATTGTGGCCTTTGTTAGATTTTGCTGGTTTCTATAAGTTTTAAATTTAAATAAAATGATAAAAGAAACCAAATAAACCATATAAACACTTATGTTAAACTGCAACACTATGTTTACAAGATAAAGTGGAAATATATTTAGCCGTAGTTAAGTTAGATGAAAATATTTTACAATGAAAAAATTAAAGAGATAGTAAAAATATAATCACACAAGAATATGAACAAAAATAAAATTAAAAATTAAAAAAAAACAATACCAAGAGTGTAAAAAAAGATACAAAAATATGAACTTTAAAATCAAAAGAAGAAAATTTAATTAAGCAAAGTAAATCTCTAAGTCAATCAACTTTGAACACAATGATTTAAATCTTTGATATCTAGTCTAATATGGAAACTATAATGTAGCCTTTAAGAACAAAATATTTAAACGTGGCATGAAGCTAATGCTTCACTTGCCTTATGACAGGGACGGATCTGTATTCATGTATACGTTAAGTAGATGTTCACAGGACATCTCCAAACTCATTCTATTTTTCAATCTAAAATAGAATTTAGAGTAAAAATGCTTCAATGGTACTATATTTCTTATTTTGTAATAGAGTAAAAATAGGTTTATTCCAAATATAGAGTAAGTTGTTTTTTTGTTCATCACACTATTTTCTACTCTGAAATAGAGTACTATTAGAACAAACTTCAACTCTATTATAAAGTCACTTTATTTATAGTGAAAAATAGAATAAACCACTGGAGATGATTTTAATGATTTTAATTGAGAACCAATCATGCATGCCGTCGTGATCGTATCATAAATTCATAATGGTTTAGATCGTAGACACTTCCATAAGAAAAGGAGTGCTCAGCGCCCACCTAATTATTTGTGTTTATTGTGAGTCTGCCCCGCTAAAATTTGAACCTCATAAATTAAAACATGATTTCCGTGTGAAAACAGAGTAACCTTATAAATTTATAATCAAATTTCGAAGCTTTGGATACTCACAATAAATCCTTACATTTTAGCAACAACCACTTATGTCCTCCAGCACATAGCAATCGCGACTTTGTTCGTCATTAATTGCGTATTAGTTAACTACTCAGCACGAGCTGCTTGAGGTTATTCCAACACTTCTCTCGCAACCACAATGCTTGCAAGTTGTATTTGGTCACGTTACTCTCTGTTTTATTTTAATTATTGTTTAGGTTTATGCGCGACAGGTTTATGTACCCTAAAACATATGATTTTGTAGATATCAACTATATACCTAGCGATATTTCATAATAATAATAAAACACAGTCATTGATATACATAACCATATTTTAACCAGTAAAAAAACAACAAGTCAAAAAAAAAAACAATAGAAAAACAAATAGGATAGTCTTGTTAATTAATTTTGTATTGAAATTCTAAAATGATACTTATTTTAAAACAAAAATTTTACTTTACAACGACAATTAAAATGAAACAAAGAAAGTACTATAAACTAGTATGTTCTTAAATGATTTATTTTTATATTATCCAAAATCTCAAAGCGTTTTCGATGTTATACCACATTTACTAACTTTCAGTTACTAACAAAAGTTTGTGTGATGTAACTAATACATAGATTTATATTTTGAGTAATTCTTTGGTTCAGCCCCTAGGATGAACCTATAGATTCACCAACCAATAGGCTTTAGCTATTTTAAATTTGACATCTTTTTAAAAAAGGAAAGAATTTAACATCTTTTAAAAAAGGGAAGAAAATATTGCCAAATTATATTACATTTTAAAAATGAAAAAGAAGTAAAAATAAATAAAAATAATACTAATTGCAATTTTTTTTTCAAAAACAATTAATACCACAAAAAAGCACTAAACTTTAAATGTTAAACCCTAAATACTTTAGTAAACCCTTAGATAAATTTTAAAAAAAATATTTTATTTTTAAAAAAAACACTATTTATAACACAATCAACAAAAAACTATACCCTAAATCCTAATCCTAAACCCTAAACCCTTGGGTAAATCCTAAACCCTTGAGTAAATCCTAAACCATTGGATAAATTTCAAACTTTTAAATTTAAGATTTATCCAAAGTCTTAAATTCTTTTTTTTTTAAATAAATTATTTTTTTATGATTAAAAAGTATTTTTTTGGTGATTATTATAAACTTAAAAGATGTATTTTGAAAATAATTTTTTTAGAATAAAAAGTCTTGTTTTTTGTGATTAGTATACTTTTTATTTTAATTTTTATTTTGAAAATATAATATAATTCGATAATATTTTGTTTCCTTTTTTAAAAAGATACTAAATCTTAAATGACACAATCCTATTGGTTGGTAAATTTAAAGGTTCACCCTAGGGGGTGAACCCAAGAATAAGTCTTATATTTTCACGAGAACATGCCAATCAAAAACATAATTGATGATTAAACCCATTTTATGGAAAATAAGTCCAAATTATATTTTGAAAATATAATAATATTATTTTAAAGTAATTTCAACAAGTAAATACTCCCACAAAAACCCTAAATTCTCACGAAAATATGGCAATCAAATATATAACAATTTCGGGAATATGTTAATAATTATTATCAATTTATACCTGATAACTTAAACCAATTATTTACAAAAAAAAATATATTTGGAAAATACATATTGCTAGATTGTAGAGTGTGTAGTCAATAGCCCACAAGAACTTTTATTAAGACCATATTCAATGTATTTTGTTATTTTCATTTTTAAAATAGAAAATTTTTATAATAGAGGTGAGATATGCTGTAGTGTATTCTTCTAAAATAGCAATATTTAAATATAGAGTAAAAAAATAAAAAATGATATTTCATCGTCTAAAAATAGAGAAAACTAGTAATATTTAATTATAAAAAGAAATAGATGTGGAATAGAGCAATTGCATCTCTAAATGCTATTACAGAAATGGAAATTGCAATATGTTAGAGATAGCTCTTAGGAAAACAAAAACAAAGACATATTTAATAAGACTCGGATAAATTTGATTAGTGGTTAAAAATGGCTTTCTGGCCTATTTAAACTCATTTGGCCCAGTAATTTAATGTTAGGACTTAAGGAGACTGTGCTACGTGGCCTTTAGCTAATAACAAAAAAAAAAACGGAGGAGCTCTCTCATTCATTTCAGGAGACGTCTCTTCATACACTCATCGCCTGAGAATTCTCGCCGTAACTTTCACCGGAGGTCTGCTCGCTTTAAATTTTCCACTCTCTCTCTGCTCTTCTTATGTTTGCTTATCTCCCTCTTGTATGAGTTAGTGCTTACTGAAATCAAATTTGTGCTGACTGTAAGTTGGATAAATTCCCCTTCAGGGATACGATCTTATTCATAGACATTATATAACAAGTCTGTTACAGAATATTAGGAGAATATGCTTGTACAATATCTAAACTATACAGATTTATTAGTTAACAGAATATCTTCATTCTATCACTGACTTCTTCTCCGTTTCCTTAGGGTTAAATTTTAGGGTTACTCGTCATGTCATCCGACTCAGAAGCTGCTTTTGAGAACGGAGAGTCCGATTCCGAATCCGAGAGCAAAGGTTTAGATGTAGAAGAGACTAGCAAAAGTGAGAATGAGAATGTTAATTCCGACGAAGAATCTGAAAATTGCTCGCTTGAGATTTTGGGGATCTCTGATTCGGATTTGGTTTGGGGTAAAGTGAGCAGCTACCCGTGGTGGCCTGGACAAGTCTTTCTCGACCCATCCGTCGCGTCCAGCAAGGCTAAGAAGTACTTCAAGAAGAAAGAGACGTTCTTGGTCGCTTACTTCGGAGACTCCAGTTTCGCTTGGAACGATGTGTCAAAGTTAAAGCCTTTCCATCAGCATTTTCCACAGATGGTGAATCAGAGCGGCTCCTCCGACGAGTTTCGTAACGCTGTTTGTTGTGCTTTGGAGGAGGTTTCTAGGAGAGTTGAGTTCGGTTTGTCTTGTGGTTGCGTCTCTGAGGAAGGTTATTATTGTGAGAGAGTCAAGACTCAGAAGGTGGTGAATCCTGGTGTTAGAGAGGAGTCACGGGTGAGATACGGTGGAGATAAGGCGTCGAGTGCTGTGTTTTTCGAACCTGAGGAGCTTGTGGAGTATGTGAAGAGTTTAGCTTGCGTTCCGTGGTATGAGGAGAGTGATAAGCTGGTGTTTGTGAGTAAACGAGCTCAGGTTTTGGCGTTTCAGCGGTGGACAAGCGTTCTTAACTTTCCTACGTTTCTAAAGACAGAAGAGGAAACTTTGTCAGACTGGATTGCAGACAAATCAGTTAAGAAGAAGCGTAAGGTTGAGTCTTTGGAATCGGGTAAGCGTGAGAAAAAGATGAAGAAGAAACAGCAAAAGGTGGGTGAGCCACCGTGTTTTTTGATGGGAGCTATCCCTTTGAGAACGGAAAGCGAGATGACGACTCATACTACACTAGAGCCTTTGGGTGATTCTTCTAACTCTATATCAAAGCTGGAAGTTGAGAAGAAGAAAAAGAAGAAGAAGAAGCCTGAACGCAAAGAGCTTGTTCAAGAAAAGACTTCTCCTCCTCCTGATGAGAAGATCTCAAGCCTTCACTCTGCCAAAATCCGAAAGGGAACACCTCGACCACTCATCTTAGAACACTCCAATTATGAAGATTTTGAGAAGTTCATTGAGGAAATGTCATGCAGTAACCTGAATCAAGACTCGGAGAAAGTGAGTATCACTGAGGTATCAGAACCTAGCGATGTGAACACATCTTCAGACCAGCAGAACTTACCTGAGTCAGGCTCCAAAGAGGAGCAAACCAGTCTCAAAGACTGTTCAGGAGATTCATCAGCACCCAATGCATTGATCCTCAAGTTTGCGAGTTCAGGTTCCGTTCCATCCGAAGAAAAGCTGAACGGCATATTCAACCGTTACGGTCCCCTCAGAGAAGCGGAGACTCGGGTGATGAAGAAAGGCAAGAAAGCCAGAGTGGTTTTCAGAAGAGGTGAAGACGCAGAGACTGCCTTCAGCAGCTCCGGGAAATACAGCATCTTTGGACCTTCTCTACTGAGTTACGGCCTCAAGTATGTTTGCCCCAAAGCCAAAGGCAGCAACGAGACATAACTCATTGTAGGCAACAGTTTAGTATCAAAGTTGTAAGGGTTTATTGGGACACAGCTAACTTTTGTAATGAAAACGAAAAGAGGTATGTAATCAACTTAACGCTCAATTTTGCAAATGAGTATGTTTCGATGAAAGAACTTGAAGATTCAAAGCAAAAATAGTATGAATGTCAATTGCCAAGGGAAAAGTAACTGTTAAGACATACTAGTAACTGGTTCAAACACCAAATATGATAATACAAGAACGAAGCTAAACTCAAAGAGAGCAACGAGTTAACCCAGTGAAACGCATTGTATGCAACTGTTTAGTATCAAAGTTTAGGGTTTTTCAAAGATTAGGACACAAAGCTAACTTTTGTTATGAAACGAGATATCTTATCAACTAAACGCTCAATCTTGCAGTGAGTACGTTCCAAGGTTAGATCTTAAGTATCCATAGGCAAATGAAGTAGATGGTGCAAGTTATAAGAAATGAGACCAAATATAATATAATAACAGAAACTAAACTCAAAGATTCATTAAGAAAGATAGGTTTCAACACACCATGTCCCTGCTTAAAGTAGAACAGAAGAGTGTATTCTTTAAAACTGAACTAGCAAAAAAAAAGTGATTATAACATCAAAATGAATCCAAATGATTGGCGTAATGCTTAAGATCTTGGCTTCTCCTTCTTCTCTTTGAAGAGGGCAAGGAGTGAAACACCAGAAACCTTGACAACCTTGAACCTAACTCCGGGAATATCTCCCACAGCATGACCCTTACGACCAAATCCAGCGATCAACACCTCGTCCTGCTCACAACAGTAACAGACGAAGACTCAATATTCTGAGGACAGAAGCCAATCAGTGTTAAATGATTGGTTGCAAGATTAGACTTACATTTTCCTCAATGTAGTTCAAGCAACCATCGTTGGGAACAAAAGCGGCAATCTTCTTTCCGTTCTTGATAAGCTGAACTCTAGCACATTTACGGATAGCAGAGTTAGGCTGCTTAGCCTCAATACCGCTGCACAATCAAACACACATAACCTTCAGTTATATACTATAATCCGATAGCAACTCAATTAACTGTTTGATGGAGCCTTACATTTTCTCAAGAACGATGCCCTTGGCGTGGGAAGAACCAGCAAAAGGCTTCTTCCACTCGTTACCCTGATGAGACTTCTTGTACTGCTTGTCAGCCCACCTCTGATTAATCCTAAGCCTTTTGAGCTTGCGACCAGCTCCCATTCCCCTTGTCTTACTGCCACCACATCAACAAAAAACAACATTTGAGGAAAAGTAACAATGACTTCCAATTTGATAAGGTCCTAACAATTAATCAGCGATTCAATCTCAAAATGTATGACGAGCAACTCAATAAACTTGATTCAACTTCGACATCATAAAAATTAAGTTCATACCTACATCACTTGGATAACAAGTATCAAGTAATCTATCAAATGGACTCTCTACTTTACTCAAAGAGCGTTTAAAAACAAAGAAAATCAAGCCGAACAGATACAGTAGCAAGAGGAAGAAGCTAAGAGAGAGGGGTGAAACGTTACCCCATGTTGGTCGATGGAAGGAGAGAAGGATCAACAGCAAAGAGTTACTTGCGGCGAGAAGCGCAACTAGGGAAGAGGAGATTACTTTTAAAAGCGGCTGCGGAAAACCCTAAAACCTAATGAAGATAACTAACTACGCGATACTTTAGCCCATTAAAACATACTCGGCCCATTACTGAAAAGGCCCATTACATATCTTGGATGCTTGTTGTTTGAAACGGCGGACACAAGTATATATTGATTGAGGGAATCCTCCCAGACAGTGGTTAAATAGAAAAAACAATTTTCATTGGGGGGAAGAGATGATGATCAAGGGCGCGAGGAAGAAGAGGAAGACATAATTTTCTTTTAGATGAAATTTAACATTCTTGTGTCTGTTATCATTTTCCCGATGTGTGAAAAAAAAGATAATCTTTGCAAAGAAACATAATAATGATATATACAAACAAGAAATGGTAAGAGCACAAAACCAAAGTGAAAAGACAGTTGTAGTTTTGTTAGGTTTTGTAATAAACTCTCTCAATATGAGAATCAAAAAGCAGAGCCAGAGTTATTGGATTTGCCAAGCAGCATTTCTTTGGCTTCATTGATCTTAGAAGCGAGATAGTGGCTACCTCCAGCGTCAGGGTGGTTTGCAACCATCACTCTCCTGTGAGCTTCTTTCACCTTCTCCGCCACAACCCTCTCCCTGTTATTATTGATACAAACTCAGTCAAGCCACACGAGAGCTTTATACAAGGTTGCCTTAAAATCTCAAGGGTTTTGAATCAACTACTTTGGCAAAAACGAAACCTAATAAATCGAATGTATTAAAGCACAATCTCAAGGGTCATTCACCAAACTCGAGCTGGTAGCATCCTTGATGGAAACAAAAAAATAAAAGAAGATGAAGGAGGAGGATTCAGGAAGCAATGGCAGACCTAACTCCAAGAATGAGAGCAGCTTCTCGGCGCGTCATGGAAGTTTGGAAACCACCTTCATAAAACCTGCGAATTCTAGGGATGGATGGCCTGGCCTTGAAGGCGTGCCATGCAAGTATACCATATCTACCAGCTAGAGCAGCTGCAGCTACAGCAGCACCTGCAACCATTGGTGTAGCCTGTTTAACCACAAGTACAAGAAAGATCAGATACCAAAAAACGGAACCAACTCGAGTTTTTGGAATATACAAAAAGAGAAGTATAGAAGAAACATTCTCAACTGATTTCACAAAACCACAGATAGATCATCAATTTCTAGATTTTTCAACAAAATTCTTTTTTTTCACGTAGCTAAAAAGACTTACCATTATTTCAAGTAGAATTGAGCGAACTTGTTACGCAGATACGAATTCGGATAAAACAAACGATAAATTTCTTCAATTGAAGATTATCTCTTTCAAATTTGGGTAGCTGATGGATTTAGGGTTCTTCTAGAGAAAGACGATGAAGAAGAAAAGAAACAGAACAAAAAGGTCTTTGCCTCCTTGTCTTAATTTTACTATTTGTTTGCGTGGGGAAGAAGTCGACTATGTGAATATTTCCAATTTTTTAATCAGGTCGGTTAGGTGCAAGTCAAAGTCAATACCTTCTTCCTGCCTCAGAGGATTCGTCAAATATGAAGTCATTCTGTCCTATGTCATCAGTCAAATACGAAGAACCTTAACTACAAATGTTTTTCTAATTTTTGTATTTAATCACGACTAACATACAATAGAACTGTATCAATTGAGATTACGGTTATAATATTGCAACCTCAGATAGAGTAAATACAAACGAATTTTCCAATAAAAATCAGCTTGAATATTCAACAAAAAAAACATGAATTTTAAAGGTAACCTTATCGTCGAATAATGAAGTTTATTATAAGTAAAAAGAAAATAAATGACACGCGTTTACACTCTGCACCAATGAATTACCAAACTGAAAGGGAACGTATAACAACAAACAAACATACAACCATTTCCGACAGATACATAAAAGTGGAATCATAAATATTTTTTTTTAAAAGACAGTAATAAATAAATAAATTACCTCAGCTTCCTCCTCCGTCGGCCACGGAGACGTCGACGCCACCCCCAACCTTAGGCGGAGCCGAGAACCGCCGTGGTTTAGGCAACGCAGGTGAAGCCGGATACGAGAGGCGTTTCTTTGCCGTAAAGCCATCGTTCTCCTGTGTGGTACTACCACTCGATGGGCTCTGCGGCTTGTTGTTGACCCTGGCTCTAGCTGATTTAGTCGGAACCATATAGCTCGGGAGAGTCTGCGAGCCAGCTAGGCTCTCGTCATCTCTTGCTGACGAACCAGCGATGCTGTGTCTACGGTTCCTCTCGGATA
>OVBX01004512.1:0-14518 GCA_900406325.1 Erucastrum elatum
TGCTATCTATCAGATCAGATGCCATCCAACTAATTTAACTCACCTGCATTTTTACATTTTGTTCCTTTGTTACCTCTTTGCTCACTTGTAGATGCATCCTAGCATTGGTGAATTTGTTTTGGTATTCTTTATATGCGAGCAATGTTCTGAAACGAATGTGTTTGAAATTCTGAATTCTTCGCTTTGGTAAGTCAGTTGGAACCGATATGGTTTGACAGTGGATTAGGATACCTGCCTTATTCAGGAAATTACCTCATTTAAACTTTGCATCATTCAAATACGGTTCATTTAGGTTCATCTTGTTTGATCCAAATCCTGATAAAGCTATTAAAGCAAGAATTATAGCCGATTGTTTATGATTGGAAATCGAAGAAACAAAGTCGTGAATGACATCGGGATGATGACCTTGAGGTAAATCCAAATGGAGGGGCGATCTGTGGGGACTAATCCCAAACTCGATGGGAACTTGGAGCCATTCCACAGGATAGTGGGAATCGACAATGCCAAAAGGAATATTAGTGAACAGAAGATTTGCGGGAACCACCAAACCTCTGAAATTTCTGAGATCGTAGGGATCAGAGGAAGAGGAAATATAGGAATATAGGAATAAAGAAACAACCAAAGTGAACTATAAAAGGAGACAAGTGTGAAGGAGAAAAGAACACGCTAGTTCACATTTAGACCTAACGACCTCGAGCTCTTCATTTGCCCAATTTTATTAGTATTCACTTTGATACCTAGTCTATGTCTTGTTTAGATTGTCATTTTCATATCTTGTAACCATATGACTTCAACATATGAAGTTTATTTTTGTCGACTTAAGTCTGATTACATCGTTGTGTTACCAGGATATCGTTGTTTACAAATTTTTTGTTATGTATCTACCACAAACACTATCAAATTTCTAGTGTGAGTTTTAGCCTTTTAGGATCCACACATCCCATTTAGACTCTTCTCATATTTTGTAGACATGTTTGTATATTAAATCTAAACAGCTACAATATAATATGTGTTATGTAGACCACTCGTATGAAAACCATATTATGTGAAAGCTATTTTAGAATATAATAACCAAATGTTGCATGATCATATATCGTAGCTACTTCAATGAAAACATAATCGTTTTACTATAATTAATGAAGATATCAAAATACAATATAATAATCTTAGTTATAATTTTTAAAACATCTGTATAGTTAGATATGAAAAAAAAAATGTTAAGTGCTTTACCATTAAGAATTCTCGTGCAAATATCTGAAATTTAAACTAAATTATAATATTAACTAGAATTTTAATCCGCACATACATGCGGATATTTTATTTTTCATTTTAAAAATGTGTAACTTTGATATCATCATAAACATTTTAAATATATGATTTACAGTTAGTATTACATATTTACAATTCTATAGTTTTATTGTTTAGACTTCATATTCATCATAATTAATATACAAATAAAAAAAATTCAATTAATTATTAAAATTTCAAAATTTTCTAGTAACATATTTTGTAAATAATAAATAACTAAGTGTCAGTTGTGTACTATTATATCTTGTAAATAGTCATTTTTAGATAATATATTGATTTGAGTTTCAAAATAAACAAAAGATAACATATAGTTGTAAGTAAACGTTTAACAAATGTTCATAATTAATTGGTGAAGATGGTTTCGGAACCAGAAGAATTATATATCTTTGCAAGTTATTTGGAAGACATCAAAACCCTTCATGAAAGTTTCGTCAGCTCAGAGATCATTCATGTACCACGAGCGAAGAACTGGAAGGCAGATAGTTCACAAAGTTCCAAGATTCAACTATTTTTCGTCGTTCACATGGATGTGGAGCTACTAGTGTGGTTTACATAGTCAATATGAGTTACTTTTGTAAGTTGATGACAAAAAAAAAACAAATGTTGACAATTTTAATTTTTGCATAAAATATTAGATAATTTACGAAGTTCTAACAATAAATGCTGAATTTATTTAAAGGCGAATCGCAAATAGACTCAAACTTAATGTCAAACACAAAACTAACCTGATTTTTTTTTTTGAACTTTCATTTGCCTTATTCACCCCAAAAGTTTTGATTACTCATGAACATGCCATTTTTTTTCCTTTTTGAAATTGTTTTTTTGCTCTCTCATCCTCATTATCTTCAAGTATTTACAAGATTGTCAATGTCATCAATACACCAACAATCATGAACAACCAATTTGAAGCTCTTAGTACACCTAAAAACGATTTACACTCTTTCTATCATACTTCTTAATTTCATATGAACTAAAAACAACATCTATTTCACTTTGTCTCTATATTCATCAAAAAAAACTCAAGATTTTGATTATAAAAGTTGTATGGTTCATAGAGCCATTCAAGCTCATGATTCTTGGTCGTTAACAAGTGGGCGCTTTGGTGGTGAAGTTTTGTGTGGTTAGAGAAGTTAAAAAAGTTATCTAACAGGTTAAAGCTTTGAAATCAATTTTTTTTTTCGGATCTGTCTGTCAGAAGACTTACAAAGAAGTCTTCTGGTCAATACATAGATTTGTTTTGCAATTTACTTTTATATATGTTTTTTAGACGGCTTCTATGGAAGTTTTACACTTTTCTTTGTTAACAAAAAAAAACTCAGAAATACCATAGAAGACCTCCCGATAAGTCATCTAGGATAAAATGCTAGTTTTGCATTTGACCGGATGTGTCAAAAATTTGACTTTTCCTGGACGATTTACTTGTAAGCCGTTGTGTAGACAAATAAAACTTCAATATTTAACTATAATTATATGACTTCCATGTAAGTCCTTTCAGCTAACGTGTTTGCAACTGAAAATAAAACTTAAATATTTAATTTTATCTGGATGACTTACACGGAGTCTTCTCATAGACGAATTACACGAAAGACTTTCATGTAAGTTGTCCAGATAAAATTAAATATTTATGTTTTATTTTTCAGTTGCAAAAGTAACATGATATGATATACGTGGAAGTTGTCTAACTATAAATTAATATTAAAGTTTTATTTTTCTGGTAAACGACTTCAGGAAAATGTTTTATTATAGACTAGATGATCAAAACTTTTTTTATCAACACCTAAAAAAATATCTATGATCCTATAATATATAAATTACATATATACCCTTAATAAAATTAATAAAAAAATAAAACAAAATTATTAACAAAAAATAAATGGCATCTTCTCAATTTCTTTATTTTCTTCTACTTCGATTTTCACGGCAGATCAATATATCATCTTCCAATCACAGCGCTTCAACATTTTCAACCTCGACACCAACACATGGCGTCTCCGGTCTCAACTACTTAGAGTTTTGGTGTGAAATCGACTACACGACGTCTGGATCGGCGCTTCATCCACCGTGGTCTTCTCTCTCTTATTACCAGATCTAGAATTCTTCACTGAACCTTGATTCATCACCGCGGCATGTCCTTTCCGTCAGTCGTCGCATCCTCATATCTCCTCCACGATGTTTGATTCCACAGCCGCATATTTCACCGCGAGTCAGCGTTGACGCCGTGATCGTCACAAGTTTTTCAAGTCCGTCACAATGGTGCGGTGGATGACAGAGTACACGGTTTAACTAACGCGGTTCTGGGATCAAGGTACGACGATTTTCTATCCCTCAAATGAGATTATTGGAAGGGTCGCTAGCTTGGACGTGACAGAGAATAGGCTGGCAATATCAACGGAGATAGAGAGCGCAGCAGCGTTAGGAGAAGCCATTGTGGTGAGGGTGATGTAGGAGAAGCTTTATAGAATAGAACTAGAAATCCGTTGATTCTGACAATACTCGGAAAATTAGGATAACACAATGAATCCTATTGATTCTGATAATACCTACGATCAAAGTCTTTTTAAATTCGTTGAGATCACCTATGATCTACCGAAAACAAGGAACAAAGAGAAAAAATTTAACTTTTATTAATCAAATCATCAACTGAATACAATGTTGAGCCTAGACGGCTATATATAAAAAAATCATAAAATCTTAAAATAATAATGATAATTATCTAAATAACTAATAAAATAAATAATAAATATTTAGACATATCTTAAATATTTCTCTACATTATTTTCTACGGATTGGAAAAGATTCGTCTTCGAATCTTAACCGTTGTCTTCATCTTGTCTTTTTTCTTCTCTTCCATTGATAATATTTTCCAAATAAGAAAATAAAATTATGTCTCAGCTTCAACGACGTCAACATGAGATTGAATGGTTTTAAATCCTTATGATCTTCCTCATTACGCTGACTTTTTGAAGATTTTATTAGGCTAATTTTCCCAAAGGCCCAATTAGCACTATAATCCTCAAAACGTAAATTACCTAGTTCCAAACGGCTGTCATGGATGAGAGGAACCATTATCTTTTGGAGAAGTGCTTCACTGCAAGGGACTCATGAAAGAATAGCCACGTGATACCAAATCTTCTAATGCAAGTGTAGACCAATTATCTTCTCCACCAGACCCTGATATTTGACTTTTGACAACACCAAAAAAAATCTCTTACGTGGTTGTTTGTTGTCGTGAACGCATCCTTGTCTAATACCAAATCAATTGTCTTGATTATTATCATGTCCTCACCATATCGATCATAGATGGCAGGACCAATAATATCTCTGAAAACTATTTTTTCGCTTTCCACGAACAAATTCTCAGTGATCCAGAATCGAGAAACCAAAACACCAGCTCTGATACCATCTGATGTAGCGGAAACTTTATAAAATAGAATTAGAAATCCGTTGATTCTGAGAATACCCGGAAAACTAGGATAACACAATGAATCATATTGATTTTGAAAATACCTAGGATCAAAGTCTTCTTAAATTCGTTGAGATCACCTATGATCTACCGAAAACAAGGAACAAATAGAAAACTCTGAACTTTTATTAATCAAATCATCAACTGAATACAATATTGAACTTAGACGGCTAGATACATATAAAAAAGTCATAAAACCCTAAAATAATAATGATAATTATCTAAATAACTAATAAAATAAATGATAAATATTTAGACATATCTTAAATATTTCTCTGCATCAGAGGGAGTTCAGGGGTAGGTTCGAGAAGCTGATGATGAAGAGGTAGGGGATGAAGAGGTCGGGGTTGGATCCGAATGAGAAAACAATGTTTTTGATGGTTGATGTGGAGGAGAACGTGGCAAAGTTGAGCATGAATATAGGGATGCTGAGGATATTAACGTCGAGGAGTTTGAATCTCTTTGACGTTTTGAATTCTGATAAGCTGGTGGTTACTCTTGCAGCGGTGGAGTTTTTGAATGCTATGTGCGGTGTTGAAGCGTTGGATGCAAATGATGAAGATGAAAATGTCGGGGAAACTTACAACCTAATGTTTACGAAGATAGTGGATGAAAGTTACGTTAGAAGAATAAAAAAAATGCATGATCAAGATGTGCGAAAAAGTTACATTCTTTAAATCATTACTGAAGATAAATTGGAAGTTCACAGGTGACTGCATTCAAGATGGTTGTTCTTCTTGTTCAAGTTACAACATTTGCTTTATCTTAAATTGATACAACTAAATTCACAATTTTTTCATTTTTTATAATAATTACATCATCTTATAAATTTACATGATCTACTTTATATTTTTAAGGTTTGTTTATTAGTTTAGCCATATTATTTTGGAACAACATACATTGTCCATACGTTTACAAAGTATATTTACTTGTTTAGCCACATTATTGTTCAAAAACATACACAGAATATATTTTTACAAAATTTATGATTCCATAATATGTTAAACATTGTACACACATAAACAAGTGATATAATCATGTTTAAACTAGTATTAATAGTATAACTTTTGTAATTAGTGTAAAATTTAAACCAGCTTGATGCAATTGCTCCAACTATATATCAAACCATATTGGTTATATTGGTGTAACTGGTACATCTATGTTTTATTTATCATACAAGTGATATTGGTATAACTGGTACAATTATTCATTTTCTGATTATATATTTTATTGGGTATTTCATATTAAAAAAACAATAAATGACCAGATTGGTAAATTTTTAGATAGATTCCTTATAGTTTAAATATTTTTTTTTTGTTTTTTGCAGTTCTTACACCATCACATAAATTTACATGATCTACCTTACACTTTTAAGGTTTGTTAACTTCTTTGTCCATGTAATATTTTGAAAACATACATGAAATGTATCTTAACAAAATTAATGATTTCATTTTATTGGGGCAAAGACATGTACACATAAAGAAGTGGTACAACTTAGGTAAGTTTAAATGTTTTGGGGTACAACTAACTTTTTTCGATTTCACTGCCAAAATACAACTATGTACAAACCCGACACAACTCTAAAACTATTACAACTATGTACAAACTTGTACAACTCGAATGCTAGTACAACTATATTATTTAATTTTGTATTGTGCATCATGTTATAAACGTGTATCATGTTTTAAACATTATAGTTTAATATTAAATCAATATTTTGAAATCTGACACGAACACTAAACCAGATGACGCAAAAATAATATGATACGAAAATAAAAATATAGAAACTAAATTTAAGTGTTTCTAAATGTTTTATAAAAAAAATAATAGTTTGAATATTTAGAAAATACTTAACTTTAGTTTTTGTATTTTATTTTCATTTGAAATACAAAAAAAAACAAAAGAACGTTTAGACTATATATTTTTTATAACAAGTTAGGAGTTATGATATCTAACAAAAAAATATCATGATGTATTTTTTATATTTTAAAAATAAAAACATCATTAGCTATACATCTAACAATATTTTAACCAATAAAAATAAAGTTAAGAATATAAATAGACTATAACATTTAAAATTAATATATTTCACACTGAAAATCGAAAATGACATTTATTTTGTAAATATTTTTTTACCCACAACGACTCTTAACAGGAAATGGATGGAGTATAATAATGGATAAAATGTACTCCATTTGTTCATAAAAGATATACGTTCTAGAATTTTCACACATGTTAATAAAACATTTTAAATATTGATTGTTTTGTATTATTTTTTGTAATTGACCTTTTCTCACAAATTCTGACCAATAAAATTTTAATAAACACAATTGGTTTTTTGAAGTTTATAATTTACAAATAATTAATGCATTGAAAATTTTAAAGATGATTTTTAAAAACAATTTATTTTTCTAAAACATGGATCTTTTTAAACAGAATGAGTAGTTTATAAATTTTTATATAAAATTTAAATGAATTTATCTTTAGAAACTTACCTTTTATATAAAGTTATTGATCTATTCTTTTAATTCGTATTCAACAGAAACACACAAAAAAACATTAAGTTAGGAACAACAAAAGAAGAAGAGAGAAAATTGAGAATTGGTAGAAACTAGAATAATATGTCACATAAATATTTTATTTTGTTAGAGCATCAACAATTGTAAATTCTAACCAATGCTCTCGTTAACTCAAAATAAAATATAAAAAAATAATAATAAAAAGAAGAAAAGAGAAGGAGAACATGTTCTTGTGGAATACACCATTTAAAACACTTTCTACACATATAATAGTATAAAGTGGCTCTGAAAATATTATTATACACATGTCATGCTATTAAAAATCTATATTTTTCAACACTATTTTTTTAGTACACCCACTTTACCATTACTGATGCTCTTAGATATCTTACCACCAGATCCAGAACTAAGTATTAGGCCAAATGTTATTCTCTCCAAATGCTCTTTGGTCAATGCTCTTTAAATGGTCTTTGGTCAATTGTTTCATATAGAACTTTTAATAAAGCATTTACATATAATAAGTCATTTTATATTATTTAGTAATATCCTAAGGTTTATTTTACATCCAGAAAATAAAAGTTCTAAATTAAAAAAAAAACTTAAAAAAAAATTCACATTTAAAATATATTTTAATTTTACTTATATTATATAATTAATTAAATAATATAAATAATATTTTTAGTATGAAATATTATTTTTTAAAAATATATATTTTTAATTTTTAAAATTTATTTTAGAATAAAAATTTATATAAACGTAACTTTTTATATTATTAAATGAAATAAATTTATTACATATCTTTCTTAATTTTATTTATTAATATATATATTACAAATATATTCAATAGAAAATAAATATATTGTAGACTATTTTTTATAATAACCTTTAATTGCTCGTCCATACTGCTTACCAAGAGATACAGCTTTTGTATGGTTGGCTAGAAATATTAAAACAAAGTCAAATGCATTGTATGTTACTTGTAAACGACGATAATAATTCGAGTCAATAAATAAAGCTTAAACAGAATATTTGAATGTGAAAGGACTCGATGTTTGGTGTTCAACACGACAGCAACCAAATGTTGACCCAACCAAACTAATTGGCACTAGCCCTGTTGTCTCTTAGCTATTAGCTCGTTAACTATATTTTGAGGGAATTTATTGGTTCGTACTTAGTAGTATATACTCCCTCGGAGTTTGAAAAATTGATGTTTAATGATTTGCATATATATTACTCCCTCAGTTTTTTTAAATTAGTAGTTCTAGAATTTTCACATATATTAAGAAAATCCATTAGTTTTAATTGTAAATGCATTGTTTTTAGTAAATAGCAGTTTTCAATAATTTTTAGCCAATAGAAATTTAATAAATACCATTATTGTTTTTTGAAACTTACCATTTTTAATAAAACCATACATTGAAAAGGTAAAAATACTATCTTTTTGAAACAATTTTTTTTCCAAAACAATCATCTTTAAGGAACAAAAGGAGTAACAAACTAACAAAATATTTAGTTCTCATTTTGTTTTAGTTTTATTGCTTTCCAATATAATTTTATCATTTATATTTTAATTTTTAATTATTTTTTTTACATTCCAACAAAGTATATTAAGAAAAAAATTAAAATTAACATTTTAAATATAAAAAGCCTAAAACATCATTTCTTTAAAATGTGTAAAGTATTAATAATGTTTTAGGCTATTAAACTAGTTTAATTAATACTTTCTTCTCAGCTAGTAGACTATTTTGATGTTTAAAATACGTAGAAAGTACTCCATCCGTACCACTTATAGTGGAGTTTAAGGATTTCTAAATTGTTTCAAAATAAGTGATGTTTTCACTAATTTAGACAAAATTTAATGTCACTTAAAATTTATAACCAATTACAAAATACTGTATCTTTTTTATTGGTTGAACTAATTTTATTTAATGCTACTTTTATATTATCAATATAAATTACATAAAATTTTGTATTTTCTTAGTTTTTGTGAAAAAACCTTAAAATCCACTTAAAATGATACAGAGAGTGAAGGAGTATTAATTTACTATAAATGCTCCCAATTATTTAAATATTTGGATCTTTGACAGCAAATTTTTATTTTCTTGAGAATTTTCCATGATGGTTAACACATATTTTAACATGTGATCTCATGTTCTTTGATGTATGACCTTACATTTTGAATGATTGATCTATGTGTATATATTTGTTTTTGATCATTTAAATATGTGAAGTTCTGTTTCTCAAACGATTTTTACTGGCTGGTGCCAAAATCAAAAGTCGTTCAAATTGTATCAATTTTAAAATTATAGTTATAATGTTAACAACATAACACATATTAGTTTAAGAAACATTCTCATGTAATTCGTATGGTATTTAATACGTTAATTTTGTGCAGATGTGTAACAAACTGGTGGTGTATTATTCGTGTAACTGGCACGCACTCTTTATAGTTTTTTTTAACGTTGTCTTGATATTATAATTATGAAAAAGATATACTATTTTTTCAAAAAAAACTTATAATAAAGATTACATAGATGATTCGACAACTTACAATATTATATATCTTATAAAAATTTATATTTAACTGCATCATGAGCCGTCATGTAAAAATTCACTCATGACAAGATCAATCTGCACCATATTGAAGATCTCTTGTAAACATTTTTTTCGTTGCCTCCATAATAATTTAATAAAAAAAATTCTCCAAAACTTAAAACCTAGATCTGTTTTAATTTGTTACATAGTTTGAGTTTCGAACTCTGCATTATGGGTGTAGAAGTAATGGTGTTTCCTCACACTCCTTATAGTTATGTAACTGTGTTTTTCCATCTCGATGGACCAAAATATTATTCACACTGTAATTGACCTATACAAGATAGAAAAATTATCATGTAGGTTCGATATATAAAGTAGGATATACACTATATTCTTTTTTTTTTGTTTAACCTTAGGAGTATCCCGGACTTCGCCCATACTAATCCCTAAAGGGATGGTGCGGTCCACGGATAAACCCTCACTCCGGGTATTCAAATGGGCCGAAAGCATAGTCCATATCTGTGTTTGGTGACATGGAAGTGCCAGTTTCCCTCTCCTGACGTCGAACCTGCAGGCATGACACTTGGCGCACAGGGTCCTAACTAGGTGAGCTACTCATCCCTTCTATACGCTATATTCTTTAAACGACAAAATCAAGTGATTCATTAAAACTGCTATATATATTGTTACAACTTTAGGAAGAGAAATATCCTACAATAGTGCTAAAAAGCTTTTAATCACAATCCCACCAAAAAAAAAAAAGCTTTTAATCACAAACGTAACATCTATGGATAGAAATGATCAAAATAAATTTTATGAAATAGATAAATAATAATTAAACCATTAATTTATAGATATATTATAAATAAATATGGAAAATTGAAAATTATGTTTTGAATTTTTTCAAATTGTTTTAGAAAAAATGTTTTTTTTGAACGTCGAACGGCCATTATGTTACTCAAACTTGAGGTGGTCTGGATAGCCAGACCGAAATAGAACAACCAATAAAAATTAACTTCTTATGGAAGGGTCTAATGTTTTTAGCTAAAAAGTCTGAAATCTGATTCCGAACTCGTGGAACATGAGTGATGTTGAAATCCAGAAAGCATATCAGTAGCGTCTCTATCCTCTCTAATTCATTCGCGAAACTTGGCCAAGCATGAGGTCCTTAATCATTGCAATCAGTTCCTTGCAGTCTGTCTCAAAGTTCGGCATGTCAAATGTTGAAGCATATTTTCTATCGCCCATCGCAGCACTTCGGAAAAGATTTTTTTTTTTAAAAGATGATAAACCTTTCTGAAAATGTATGATATATTCTTGAAGATGTATGATATCTTACTGAAATTGAGTTAATGAAGATTATCGTGATAAGTATAATATATTTCTAAAATGTAAGAAGATATTGATAAAAATGTGTAATATTTTCATAAAATTTAAGAAGACTTTCATAAATGTGTATTTAAAAATAAATTCTTAAATATATATTTAGGTAGAAATTTGTGAATATATATTTATGAACTCTTATAAAGTTGAACTATATGTATGTTTAATAAGATATTCTTACATATGCATAACATATTTCTAAAAAACTTAGGAAGAACTTCATCAGTGTCTAAATATTATAAAAGTATTAAACATATTTAAAAGAATCATCGTAATTTTTTGAGACTGTTATATATTGATTAATATTTTGCTAAATATGCATATAAATCAAATTCACGAAGACAACATACATATTTTATTACTATAAGTTCCTTTTCTACTCGTTCCTTTTATTCCCAAAAATGTCACCAGTCAGAGTATTAAATATACATACATGTTACATTTAAGAAGTCCAATTGCACATTTATGAAAGCATTCATAAATTTGATTTAAAAAAAAAACAGGAAGATATCATCACATTCAGGTATTCCTAAATATTTAATGAGAAGATATACTAAATATTTAATGAGAAGATATACTAAATTGTTAGTATAATATATAATTCGAATAGTTATTTAAATAATATTGTTTATTATTCGACATGCTAACCATTCATATTAATTCTCTGTGTTTCCTACCTAACTTCAAATATACTTTTGTAAGAAATTATCTAACTTAGATATAAGAACAAATATCTAAAAATAAATAATCCATGTCCTTCTTGTTGTACTAACAACCAAAGTTTTAAGAAAATCATTTTATTTACTATCAGAGTCAAAGTAGAACAAATAGTAAAAACAAAGTAAAAATTTATATTTTCATGAAAAATTAATGGTGAAAATAAATATGTGATTTGTAAACATATGCTCCACATACTATTACTAACAAATGAAAACTTTTTTTAATAATATAATCAAGAGATCTAAAACTGTTGTAACCAAATAAATATAATAAGGTTACGTAGTGAATCAAAGAACCTCAACTATGATTTCAATACTGATTTTAAAATAAAACTACATACCTACATAATCCAAAAGAGATAAGCGATATAAAACAACTAGTAAAAATACTTTGTTTTTTTCTTATGTTTTGATTTTAAATGTTGTTATTTTACTTCGGATATACCTGACCCGAACGGATACAATCCATACCCAAACAATATATTTTTCTCTGTGGGCTTTAGTATGAAACAAATTGAAATCGAATCCGAAGCGGTATTTTTTTTTAACGATAGATATATTATGCTATTACAAACTCAGAGAAATATTACAAATTATTTTACAGCCGATAATTCTACATATCATACGAAGATTCACGTCTGACTGAATCACTTGAGCTGTTTTATTGGATCTATCTTTAATAGTATTCTTTGCACCATACTGCAAATCTTTTGTAAGTTATTCTCTATTAATTCACATAATTATGTTTATTCTGGAATTAAAATTCATGTCTCATGGTATAAGAAGCATTAGTGAATCTTTGATCAAACCATTAGACCATGAAAACTTTTGCAAAGCTTTACTTTTCTGAACCTAGTCTGTTTAATAATTTTAGAATGAGATCTATAACTGTAGACTGAGGGGACCCAAGTTATCCAATCTGAACTTAAATGTGTACCAGGAGTCCAAGTCTACCTGTACCCACCAAACCTTCTCTTAATAAATGCAAACGGAGAACTGATCGTACTATATGTCACCGACTCAACGTGTTTTCAACTTATTATGAATGACGAAGAAATTCAAAATGAACTGTAGGGTGCGAGGAAGCCAGTGGCCTGACTTTACAAAATGTCAACACTGAACCCTGGCTGAAAACTTGAAACTAACTGTCCCCTTTTACGTAAATAAATTAAAGTAGAGAATAAACCCAAAATAATTTGTCAAATAACATTTTCTAGAACTAAATATTATTAAAGGAACCAAGACTGGTTTCAAATGAAATATCTCTAATATATTGCTTGAAAAGGTGATATTAACTTTATCTGGGCAACCCCGGTCTCATATTAATATAACTCATAATCTCCAAACGTTAGTTGTTTTTTTAATTTGACATTAAAGAACTATTCTAGTATTCATATTATAAATGGGTCTGAAAATTATCTATTATTAAAAATAGGGATAAAGAAAAGGGAAAATTTGGCGAAATACACTCCAATAAGAATAAAATTTGAAAATTACATTATTCATTATTTTTTTTGAAAAATACACTTGTATATACATAAAATTACATAATTGCCCATTTTTAATATTTCTCTATTTCTAATAAATTATTTTAAAAATGATTAGAAAAGGGATAAGAATAATTGGTTCTTAAACTTATTATTTAAAATGGTTTATACATATTTTATTTTCTTAAACTTATTATATAAACAACAAAGATATATACACTAAACAATGGTTAGAAAAAGGATAAGAATAATTGGTTCTTAAACTTATTATTTAAAATAGTTTATACAAATTTTATTTTCTTAAACATAAGTTCTTAAATAATAAGTTTAAGAAAATAAAATATGTATAAACTTATTATATATATTTGTTATTTCTTTAATAAGTTTAAGAAAATAAAATAAAGGAAGATATGTATAAACTTCATAATTCACATATTTATATTTGTTATTAAAAAATTTAAATGATAAAATAACATATTTATCTCAACACATATATTCATCTCAAACAAAATACTTTTAATGATATTATTTTTATTAATTACGAATTTATATATTAATTTTGAATTAATATAAGTATTGCAATATCTTGGGTAAAAAAGTCATTTCATAATTAAAGAAGTGTATTTTTCAAAAAATAAAATAGAAAATGCAGTTATCAAATTTCAAATCCTAAATAGTGTAATTTGCAAATTATCCCTAAAGAAAATAGGCTACAAAGCTAAAACGAACACTCCGGTAATTTTCTCCTCCGCGTAAACTCTCTCTTTTGGAAGACGAATCTTTTATTTTTGGCCAACAAACAAACGTGTTAACTTTGGCTTACCTTTCTTGCCGGTGGGGCTCACGCTTTAAGTCTTACCTCGGAAAGAAAGATAATGTAATTCAATAATATATCAACAACTCTATGAAATGGACCATTGGTCTAAAACCGTCTGCGGATGATTACAAGCATCACACTATATATACTTCACCATCTCTACTTCCAAGTATACCACATTACCCAGTTACAAAAGTCATCAAAGCAAATCCCATAATCACGAACGTAGTTCTCTTTGAAACATCTTCTTTTTTGCAGGTTTATAAATTTTCTGTAAATAAGAAAAA
>OVBX01004513.1:0-14517 GCA_900406325.1 Erucastrum elatum
GAAAAATATAACTGTTTTATTTTGTAAAATCAAATGACGTATATTAAAAATTTATGAGCAACATTGAGTGATTGTAAAATAAATTAAAAATAAGTTTTATAAATATTATTTCTTGAAATCCCTTAATTTTTTCTGAATTTTTGATTACGAAACTAATATAAATGGTGACAAAATTAATTTTGAAATTTATATGATTCATTCCGATTAAATTTAAGGATAATCTAATTTTTAATTCTGAACCGTAACTCCTTATCTCGTGTCTCTTCCAGATTTTTTTAGTAAGAAAATCATTTTTAAAATAAAATTTGAAATTTTCTGGCATTAAATATAAGATAAATTAAAAGAGGTCAATATATATTTTGAGTCATTATGGATATTAAAGTTCAATAATGGGTATATTTTACAATTTTGAGTCCTAATCAGCAACTAAATTTGTAAATTCATATTAGTTACTTCTTTTTCTTTTTATTTCCAACCTAATATTATTTACTTTCNGGCTTTTTTACAATTTTTGTACTTCGGAACCAGTTGATACAAATTTAATAATAAGATAATTACTGTTTGTCGACCACAATAAGATTATTGTTATCCAGATATTCGAGAAAACTTTTGTTGAAATTTCAATCCAAAATTGGTTTTCTATGCAGTAATATGTATATCAAATTTTAGTTCTGTTAATCTATATCATGTATAATATGTCTTTTTCTTACTTTTTTTAATATTTATAGATTAAAACTTATAATCTTTTAGTCTATTCACTCCGCACAGGGCGCGGATTAACACCTAGTTTATATTATTCTTAAATTATCAAAAGAATTCTTAACTCTTACAAAAACAAGTATCAATATTTTTTTTTTTGAAACTTCAAATATCAATAAATAAATTATTTTTTTGCTTCATCCTCTGCAATGTCTTATGTATAGCACTATAATGGTGTTTCATTTCTAGTGAAATCTTCTCCATTATAATACTTTACTAGACTCGGACCCGCAGCAGAACGTCAGTTTGGGTGTGTGTCAATTTAGTAATAAATTTAAATTCTTACAACATAATGTGAATCGTAATGGAGACGTGCTCTCCAGTATCATAAAGTCGTCATTAATTCTTCCGATTTCTCCTACATTACGAGTGTTGACATGAATCAATAAAAGAGATATGATCAATTGATATGAATCAATAAGTATGATGAAAAGTCATCAAAAGAAAACGTGAAGACAATCAACTGAATCTGGAAGGGCATCCGGAAGAGAATTTGGAAGGGCATCCGGAAGAGAATCTGAAAGGACATCCACAAGAGAATCTGGAAGGGCATCAAGTGAATCTTGAAGGGCATCCTGAAGAGAACCTTAGACTCAACATAACTTAGCTTAGGAGACAAGAAAGGTTTAAACTCGCCAATATCCATCTCAGAAGTCAAAGGAGCCGTTGGAATACATCTGAGGCAAGAAGTAATATTCAAAGGGAGAAATCACATGTCCAACATAAGAGAAGGAGCCGTTTGTGACAAGTCTCCTTCACTCTCTTTCCAGCAGCATTGTTTAATCATATTCCTCTTGTCTTCATCTCATTTTGAAATGTCTTTATATAGTGTATGTCTGAAAACTAAATTAATTAAGGAAACTATTTTCCTCACTACTCTCTCTCGTCAATTCGGAATCTCTCAATCTCTCTCTCTCTTGTTCTTCATGTTCATCAGTTTATTCACATAAACAATCTACAAATCTCTATATTCTTTCATGGTATCAGAGCGACAAGCTCTTGAAACTTTATTCTAAATCACTTCCGCAAATTTGAATCTCTGTTTTTTCATCAACAATTCTCTATTTCTCCGTTCACTCTGTTTCTCTTTCAAAAATCCTTGTTTTTAAAACTATCCCCTATTTTTCTGTGCTAATCTTTCTTTCAAAAACCCTTCACCAGTCTACTCTTCAAGCTCATGGATTCTTGAGTTTTGTCCAATACATAAAAGAAATCCAGCCATGGAAATGAAGATAGAAAGGCTTATTCCAGTAACCCTTAAGGGGTCTAATTACCTGGTGTGGTCAAGAGCAGCTAAAAGTACCTTCGGAAGTCATGGACTTTGGGACAGCCACATTATGAAGGCTGAAGCTTCAAAGAGGATGGCTGATGAGGAAGCTCAGGCGAGTGGCCTGAAGAATGAAGACAAGTGGGTTCAATAAGACCAGCTAACACTTGAGATCATTCACAAATCTCTCTCAAAATCAATCTTGGAAGCTTACTCACATTGTGAAACTGCCAAGCATCTATGGGAGAGTCTTAAAATTATTTATGGGAAAATCTCCAACCTGAGCAGAGTATTTGAAGTCAAGAAGATTATCAACACCTTGAGCCAGGAAGAAATGGAGTTTGATCAATACTTTGAAAAGTTCAGCAGCTTGTGGGAAGAGCTTGATGCACTAAGGCCATTTTCTGTGGATCCAGTAATCATAAGAGAAAGATATGAACAAGACAAGGTCTTCAGTCTTCTCTTGAATCTGAACCCATCCTACAGCCAGTTGATCAAGCATGTTCTAAGGGAAGATAAGCTACCTGACCTAGCTGGCGTGTGTGCTTTAGTTCAAAGGAAACAAGGATCCCACACACTCTTTACAAGGGAAAGAAAACATACAAAGAAGAGTGCCCAACAAAGCTTGTTTACCTTCAAGCCTGGTGGAATTAAACTCAAAGGAAATGGTTCTCAATGCCCTGAAGTGGCGGCTGAAGGTGTATCCATGTACTCAGCTCTCATCAGTGACTCCATTGGAGGAAAAGATTGCAACAAGGCAGTGATCAATGATGGTCCCATCCAAGTGAGGGACATAGAGCCACTGATCAAAGCTGCAAAAGCTATTATCTCCTCTAGAAAGTCTGGTACACATCCCCTTATCTCTAAGCCAATCATAATAGATTCAGGAGCTAGTCATCATATGATTAGTGATAGGAATCTTATTAGTGATATTAGGCCTGCCTTGGGGAATGTAGTAATAGCTAATGGNGGTAGTAGTCAATGGAGATCAGGTGAAGATAGAAGGAATAGGAAACCTTAAGTTGTTTGATAAAGATTCTCCTGCCTTTTATATGCCTAGCTTTGCTTCTAATTTACTCTCTGTGAGAAAGGCCACCAATGATCTGAATTGTCAGGTGGTCTTTAGGTCTAATGATGTTGAGTTTCAGGACCTTAAGACAGGGAAAGTGATTGGAGAAGGGAACAGCCAGGGTGATTTATACCATCTCCAACAGACTAAGCCTCCTAAACTCTCTACTTTATTACAATCTTGCATGATCAGTACCTCATCTATATGTGATAGCACTACTTCTCATGCTAGATTAGGTCATCCTCACACTCGTGCACTAGAGATTATCATGCCTGATATGACATTTAATCACCTAGAATGTGAAGCATGCATCTTAGGAAAACATTGCAAATCTGTGTTCCCATCATCAGAAACCATTTATGAGAAATGCTTTGACCTTGTTCATTCTGATGTTTGGACCTCTCCTTGTATGTCCAGAGATAATCACAAGTATTTTGTCACCTTTATAGATGAAAAATCAAAATACACTTGGGTTACTCTGCTTCCTTCTAAAGATCGTGTGCTAGAAGCCTTTATGAATTTTCAAACCTATGTCACTAACCATTTTAAAGCTACTATGAAGGTACTTAGGTCAGACAATGGAGGAGAATATACCAGTCATGCTTGCAAAACATGGTATAATTCACCAAACAAGCTACCCTTATACTCCACATCAAAATGGTGTAGCTGAGAGGAAGAATATGCATCTAATGGAGGTGGCAATGTCAATGATGTTTCATGCAAATGTCCCTAAGAGATTCTGGAGTGATGTTGTAGTAACAACATGCTATCTCATAAACCGAATCCCTACTAGAGTGCTAAAGGATGTCTCACCTTATGAAGTACTAAACAAAGCCAGGCCATCTATTCAACATCTTAGAGTGTTTTGGTGCACCTGCTATGTGTTGGTACCAGGAGGACAAAGAAACAAGCTGGAAGCAAAGAGCATGAAGTGCATGTTTATTGGGTACTCATCTAAACAAAAAGGATACAAGTGCTACAATACTGAGAATTGGGATGAGCTCAAAGATCTGCCTCAAGCATCAAACATGGCCAATAACTTGCGCATTCTTATGGAAAGGCTTGGTATCAGTTTGCCAAACTCACCAGCCCCGGTCAGAGAGGTTCCACCACAAGCTGTTGAAGAGACAGTGGAGGAGGTTAGAAATACTCATCTTGATCATGAAGGGGGTGATAAAACTGAGCAAGCTCAACCTGAAGACAGCTCAGTATCTCATGATCAAGATGAGATATTAGGAGCTGAGACACAAACGGGTGAGCCAAGTGGAGAAAATGAAGCTGAACCTGAGGAGATACATCCGAGAAGGAGTACAAGAATCAGGAAACCAAGAGTATTCTTCAATGTTGAGGTTGTGGCTCATCTTATCAGTGTTGTATGCTCACTTGCCCACTATCCAGAAGAGCATCAAGTCTTTATCAATGAATTGGATCAAAAATACATTCCAAGAACATATGAAGAGACTATGCAGCATGAGGAGTGGAGAGCATCGGTTGGAGATGAGATGAGAGCCATAGTTAAGAATGATACATGGTTTGAGACTGCACTTCCCAAAAGAAAGAAAGCAGTAACCAGCCGGGTCTTATACACAATCAAGTATGGAGCTAATGGCAAGCCAGAGAGAAAAAAGACAAGATTAGTGACAAGAGGGTACACTCAGGTCTATGGTGAAGATTATCTAGACACCTTTGCACCAGTGGCTAAGCTGCACACTATAAGGATTCTTCTATCACTGGCTGTCAACTTGGAGTGGGATCTATGGCAAATGGATGTAAATAATGCATTTCTCCAAGGAAAGTTGGAAGATGAGGTGTATATGAGGCCACCTCCTGGTCTAGAAGACATGGTGAAACCAGAAAATGTCTTGAGACTAAAGAAAGCTATATATGGACTGAAGCAATCTCCAAGAGCTTGGTACCACAAGCTGAGTACAACACTCAATGGGAGGGGTTTTGTGAAGTCTCAAGCTGACCGGCAACAAAAGCATTGTGGTCATCTTGGTGTATGTGGATGATATTATCATTACTGGTAGTAATCAGGAAGGTATCTCCTCAACTAAATCCTTTCTTAAAACTGCTTTTGACATTAAATATTTATTAGAGTTGAAGTACTTCCTAGAGATTGAATTGTGCCGCTCTAAGGAGGGACAATTCTTATCCCAAATGAAGTACACACTTGATATTTTAAATGAAGCAGGAGACCTTGGAAGAAAACAGGCCAAAACACCATTGGAAGAAGGCTACAAGGTGCTGCGAGAGGGGGAGTATGATTCCACTCCCTTTACTGATGTCAAGAAGTATAGAAGAATGGTTGGAAAGCTCATCTATCTCACTATCACTCGACCAGATGTGTGTTTTGCTGTGAATCAAGTGAGCCAGTATATGCAAGCTCCTAAAATTCATCACTGGAACATGGTGGAGAGGAGCTTGAGATATCTAAGAGAAGCACCTGGTCAAGGAGTATGGATGGCGTGTAACAAGAACACTGAAGTGGTTGGATATTGTGATGCTGATTGGGCTGGAGATATAGTTGATAGGAGATCAACTACAGGCTACTGCACCTTCATTGGAGGAAACTTAGTTACATGGAAGAGCAAGAAGCAGAAGGTGGTATCTTGCTCAAGTGCTGAGAGAGAGTATAGATCAATGAGAAAGCTCACAAGTGAGCTAATATGGATCAAGGGGCTGCTGAGAGACTTGGGTATTGAGACCAACACACCAATGACTATGCATTGTGACAACCAAGCAGCAATACACATTGCATCCAACTCATTCTTCCATGAGAAGACAAAGCATATAAAAGTAGACTGCCACAAAGTGAGACAAGCAGTGGAGCAGCAAGTGATTCTTCCATGCTACACAAAAAGTGAAGACCAGCTAGCTGACATCTTCACTAAGGCAGCAAGTACTAAGGTATGTGAGTCCATTCATCCGAGAATGGGACTCATAGACCTCACATGTCACTGATCTCTCCTCCATGAAGTGTTATACTCTTTTTCCTTGACTTAGCTTTTGTCCCACTGGGTTTTGCCTAACTAAGATTTTAATGAGGGATTGCTTCATGGCTTCCAAGCTTGGCTTGTTTCACATGGTCAAGTTTGAGGGGGAGTGTTGACATGAATCAATAAAAGAGATATGATCAATTGATATGAAGCAAAAAGTATGATGAGAAGTCATTAAAAGAAAACATGAAGACAATCAACTGAATCTAGAAAGACATCCGGAAGAGAATTTTGAAGGGAATCAAGTGAATCTGGAAGGGCATCCGGAAGAGAATCTGGAAGGGCATCCGGAAGAGAATCTGGAAGGGCATCAAGTGAATCTGGAAGGACATCCTGAAGAGAACCTCAGACTCAACATAACTTAGCTTAGGAGACAAGGAAGGTTTAAACTCGCCAATATCCATCTCAGAAGTCAAAGGAGCCGTTGGAATACATCTGAAGCAAGAAGTAATATTTGAAGGGAGAAATTACATGTCCAACATAAGAGAAGGAGCCGTTTGTGACAAGTCCCCTTCACTCTCTTTCCAGCAGCATTGTTTAATCATATTCCTCTTGTCTTCATCTCATTTTGAAATGTCTTTATATATTGTATGTCGGAAAACTAAATTAATTAAGGAAACTATTTTTCTCACTACTCTCTCTCTTCAATTCGAAATCTCTCAATCTCTCTCTCTTGTTCTTCATGTTCATCAGTTTATTCACATAAACAATCTACAAATCTATATATTCTTTCAACGAGTTGAATAATCATAGGGCATATGATTTCCTTTGTGCTCGTGATGAACATTCATCTTTTTATGGTTCGTTACCTTTTCAATGGACCTTCTGATTATCATATCTTTATATCCGGTTTGGAGTGGGATAAAACACTCATTTATTAGATCATGGACTTCCAAAGCAGAGATACTAAAATAGTAATAAATGAATTGACCCATTAAGTTGAATGTGGTTTCATGAGCATGGAAGAAGCTGTTAGGAAATATACGATCAAATTTGCGGGGTAAACCAAAATTTATGGGAGCGGGAAAACACACACAAAATTGTTAACGAACTTCGGCCAATGTTGTCTACGTCTCCGGACCTGCTACAGATTTTTTATTATCAACCCGGGAAATTTTACAAGCTCTCAACTCACACCCAAACCAAAATACACTAAAGAAAATTACACTTAATTTTCTTATCAAGAAAACTTAGCTCACAAGAAAGAATTTTTGTTTTCTTTTCTCTCTTGGTCACTCTCTTCTTCTCTTGTTCTCTCTTACTTTGTTGATTTTGGGATGATCTTCCTCTTCACCTTAAGTTGAGTATTTATAGAAGAAATTTGGATATGTGAAAGCCACAAAACCACAATTATTGACAAAATGAAGTTCCTCTTTTGTTGACTTCTTTGCCATCCTCACCGTCATTGCCGTCATCATCGGCCAATACAAAAAACGTGTTTTACAACTTACAATCTCCCACTTGAAGACTGATTTCAATCTGTCTTCACACCTTGATCAATGTAGCAGGTCTTCTCAGCTTATTACTCTAACAAGCCAACTGAGGTTGTACACAACCTCAACTTATCATATGGCACGACTTTCGTCAGCATGTATGCCGGATTCTTGCTTCATGGGATCTTCTCAAGAACCAACATTTCATCTTCTAACGCCGATCTGATGAAATGATATCGACGATGTATGTGCTTCGTTCGAGCGTGGCAAACCGGATTCTTTGCCAAATCAATGGCACTCTTACTATCACAGTACAACACATTTTTTCTTTGGTCATGGCCTAGCTCTTGTAGAAAAGACTGTAGCCACGTCATCTCTTTTGTTGCCTCTGTTACCGCAACATACTCAGCTTCACAGCTTGATAGAGATACAATTTTCTGCAACTTTGAAACCCAACAAATTGCAGTTCCGCCAAAAGCGTAGACATACCAGGTTGTGCTCTTTGTGCTGTCAATGTCACCTCTGTTGTCAGCATCAACATATCCATGTAATCCCGTCTTAGACTTCATGAAACACAGCGACAAGATTGGATTTCCTTTCAGGTATCTGAAAATCCACTTGACCGCGTCCCAGTGTTCTTTTCCTGGATTGCTCATAAATCTGCTGACGACTCCCACTGCATGTGCAATGTCTGGTCTTGTACATATCATTGCGTACATTAGACTGCCTATAGCAGAAGCATATGGAACCTTATCCATATATGCCATCTCGTCTTCCGTCTTTGGAGACTGTTCTCTGGATAACCGAAAATGACTTGCCAAAGGAGTACTAACTGGCTTCGCGTCATCCATGTTAAACCTCTTGAGGACTTTCTTCACATACTCCTCTTGTGATAACTTAATACCATCTTTGCTTCTACTGATTCTCATCCTTAGAATATGTCTTGCTTCTCTAAGGTCTTTCATCGCAAACTCTTCTGAGAGTTTCATCTTCAAGCTATTGATCTCATGCAAGTCTGCTCCAACTATCAGCATGTCATCCACGAACAGGAGCAATATCAAGTAGGATTCTTCAAACTTCTTGAAGTAACAACAGTGGTCAGCTTCACACCTCAAGAAACCGACACCTTTTATAAAGCTGTCAAATCTTTTGTACCACTGTCTTGGAGCTTGTTTTAAGCCGTACAAACTTCTTTTCAGCTTGCAAACAAGGCTTTCTTTCCCTTTGATCTCAAAGCCTTCGGGTTGCTTCATATAAATTTCTCATCCAAATCACCGTGAAGAAATGCCGTCTTTACATCCATCTGTTGAAGGTGCAAATCTTCTTGTGCTACCAGACCAAGAACCGTTCTAATGGTCATCAGCTTGACTACAGGAGAAAAGATTTCAGTGTAGTCAATGCCTTCTTTTTGTTGGAATCCCTTCACAACAAGCATCGCCTTATAGCGTTTACTCCCATCAGGTTCTTCTTTTATTCGTTAGACCCACTTGTTATGCAATGCCTTTTTATTCTTAGGCAAATCTGCTAACTCCCACGTGTGATTGGATAACAATGAGTCCATCTCGTCATTCATTGAAAGCTCCCACATGATTGACTCATCAACTTGCATAGCCTCTTCATGACATTCGGGCTCGCCTCTGTCCGTGAGCAGAATGTAGTTGAGCGATGGAGAAAATCTTACAGGCTTTCTGATGATTCTACTTGACCGTCCTAACTCTGTGACTGGTGTATATGGGACCACTTCAGAATCATCGCTCTCTTCAGCCTCACCTCTTTCTTCTTGAGAGATTTCTTCTTCTATTGATGTTGTATCCTGATACAACTCCGGTGTCGGGATATCTCCTAAGTCAACAGCTTTCCACTCTTTCCTCTCAGAGCCTTCCTTTAGCTTATCATTGTACAACACTTCTTCGTTGAACACAACATTCTTGCTGTGGATGATCTTTCGATTTTCATCATCCCATAACCGGTAACCAAACTCCGTGTTACCATAACCGATGAAGTAACACTTCTTAGACTTGGAGTCAAGTTTACTTCTTGCAGCATCATCAACGTGAACATAAGCTAAACATCCAAACACCTTGAGATAAGAAAGATTTACTTTCTTTCCGCTCCAAACTTCTTCAGGGATCTTAAATCCCAACAGTACAGACGGTCCTCTGTTTATTAAGAAGCTTGCGGTACTAATTGCATCTGCCCAAAACATCTTAGGCATTTCACAATGCAATCTCATGCTCCTCGCACGCTCATTCAAGGTTTGGT
The DNA here is from genome assembly GCA_900406325.1 of Erucastrum elatum. NCBI lineage: Eukaryota > Viridiplantae > Streptophyta > Magnoliopsida > Brassicales > Brassicaceae > Erucastrum > Erucastrum elatum. The sequence continues at coordinate 9,790 of OVBX01004513.1, forward strand.
TCATCCTCTCCGCTATTCCATTCTGTTGAGGCATTTCAGGAATAGTCTTCTCCATCTTGATTCCCCTATCAGCGCAATATTTTTTGAACTCGTCGCTGATGTATTCTCCACCATTATCAGACCTTAGACACTTCAACTTGAGATTCGTCTCTCAACCATGGCTTTCCATCTTTTGAAAACCGAAAACACTTCATGCTTGTTCTTCATGAAGTAAACCCACACCTTCCTTGTGGATTCATCAATAAAGGTCACATAGTAGTACGAACCTCCCAGCGATGCAACAGAAGCGGGTCTCCACACGTCAGTGTGCACCAGCTCTAACTTCTCAGACTTTGGCTCTTTTCCTCCTTTTGAGAAACTAACTCGTTTCTGTTTTCCAAGAATACAACTTTCACACATCTGATGATCCACCGTCTTCAGATTCGGAAGAGCGCCTTTTTCTACCATGAGTTTCATCCTTTTCTCCCTCATGTGCCCCAACCTACAATGCCACAACTTGGTTTGTTTGGCATTCTCGACAACAGCAACAGTGTCTTGATAACTCGTCGTCATATAAAGAGTGCCTTTTTTATGACCTTTAGCCACCACCATTGAACCTTTCTTGACCCTCCAGGCTCCACCACCAAAGTTGACATCGTGCCCTGTATCATCAAGTTGACCAACTGAGATCAGATTTTGCATCAATTTTGGCACATGCCTAACCTTTGTAATCTTTCATACACGCCCGTCTGACATCTTCAAGTTGACATCTCCAATACCAACTATGTCCAAAGGCAATCCATCTGCAAGATATACCTTTCCGTAATTTTCTGCAACATAATTCTCCATAATGTTGTGGTGCGGCGTGGTGTGGAATGACGCTCCTGAGTCAAGAACCCATGAATCGACTGGGCTATCAACATAGGAGATTGACGCTTTGGTGGTACTTGTAGCTGCTTCACGAGCTTCACATTCTATCGGAGAATCAACAGACACTAACAATGCATCATCAATTTCACGTGTCACTGCATTGGCTCCGCTTCCCTTGTTGTCTTCTTTCTTCGGTGGTGCCGGACAATTCTTCTTAAAATGGCCTGTCTTTCCACAATTCCAACACTCTAATTTGAATTTCGACTGGCCCCGTCCATTCCTTGACTTCGATCTGCCACTTCTCCGGTTACTTATGTCTTGATGTCTCGCCTGAATCTATCCTACGCACTTCCTCAGCAAGGATACGATCTCTCACATCAATGAACTTAAGCTTCTGAGTACCGACAGAATTACTAACCGCTGACCTCATTGGCTCCCAACTATTTGGCAGAGATGCCAACAGAATCAGTGCTCGCACTTCATCATCAAACTCGATTTCAACCGATGACAGTTGATTGACAATCGTGTTGAATTCATTCACATGTGCGGCAACCATTCCACCTTCTTCCATCTTCAAATGAAAGAGTTTCTTCATGAGAAACACCTTATTATTCGCCGAAGGTTTCTCATACATATCTGAGAGAATTTTCATGAGCCCTTCTGTAGTCTTCTCCTTCGCAACGTTGTGAGCAACGTTTTTCGACAGTGTTAACCTTATAACACCCAGAACTTGTCTATCAAGGAGTTCCCACTCATCCTGATCCATTTTCTCAGGCTTCTTTCTCAATGGTTGATGGAGCTTCTTTCCGTACAGATAATCTTCAATTTGCATTCTCCAAAATGCATAATCGGTACCCTCAAATTTAATGATGCTGTTCGCCGAACCGTCTTCGCCTCCCATCGTTTCTGGAACCACCGTGTTAAAAACACCTCCGTCGAGAAATCGATGTTACCGACAAAATTAACTATTCACGAAACACTGTTCATGTGAATAGTAACTCCGCAACAAATTTGACCGACCACCGTAACTCAGGCTCTGATACCAGTTGTTAGGAAATATACGATCAAATTTGCGGGGTAAACCGAAATTTATGGAAACGGGAAAACACACACAAAATTGTTAACGAAGTTCGGCCAATGTTGCCTACGTCTCCGGACTTGCTACAGATATTTTATTATAAACCCGGGAAATTTTACAAGCTCTCAACTCACACCCTAACCCAAATACACTCAAGAAAATTACACTTAATTTTCTTATCAAAAAAACTTAGCTCACAAGAAATATTTTTTGTTTTCTTTTCTCTCTTGCTCACTCTCTTGTTCTCTCTTGCTTTGTTGATTTTGAGATGATCTTCCTCTTCACCTTAAGTTGAGTATTTATAGAAGAAGCTTGATATGTGAAAACCACAAAACCACAATTATTGATAAAATAAAGTTCCTCTTTTGTTGACTTCTTTGCCATCCTCACCGTCATTGCCGTCATCATCGGCCAACACAGAAAACGTGTTTTACAACTTACAGGAGCTACGTTGAACTGGTTTTGTGGGGAAATGTCTTAAGGAAGTGTTTACAGGTTGGTCGCAGTTCAAAACTGGAATGTTTTCTCGCTTTGCACCAGATCAAAGTGGTTCTCCATTGGAAAATATATATTGTCCAGAATCTGGTGGTGCAAGGGAATCTATCAAAACTTGAGAGAAAACTGACTTGCTGGAAGAACACGAATAATTGACTCCTCTATGTGTTCCAGAACGTTTGTAAGGAACTTCAAGTTTACACACCCACAGTGTGGTCAATAATCCGTATGAGTAAGGACTAAGCAGAAACGGAACAAGTCTTGTTAATCCTGTAGATTCAAATTTAAACGTAAGAGACTAATGCAGCAGCCACATTAGTCGTGGTTGATATGCAAAAAAAAAGGAGCATGAGATGGGATGCAAGAGGCTTCAAGCAGTTTTCCCTTGGTGCAGAGATGTTCCAAGTGACATATGGAGAGATATAAACCATTTTCCAAGCCTTTCGGAACGGGAGTTTAGAGATGAGACTGCTACTGTACAATGGGAGGTGTTTGTTGTGTTTAATGAGATGGTTAAAAGCATGGGTAAAGAGATTGGGCGATGTTATGTTGATGAAGAAACGAGGTGATCAAATGACAACGTGCTGCAAGTCTCGGCACTTCGAATATAAATCTGAGAAAGTGGGAATTAAGAGACAGCTACAGTCATGTTATGTACTTTTCATTTCGGCTGATAACATTGTTGGATCTATTAAAAGCCCATTGGCTTTTAAGGAAATGTGAACAAAAATGACATGGGTCACAGCCCAAAGAATTGTCAAATAAATGAATGAGGAATGAGGAAATGATGTTTGTCCCACATCGGAGAACATCACCAAGTTCGAGCAGTATATATAAGACCATGTGATATCATGGTTTAAATGGCTTGGAGAGAGAGGAAGGCTCCCCACGCGCGCGCCACCGCTGCCGTCCGGCCGGCTTGGCTCGGCTCGGGCTCGGGCTCGTGCTCGGTCTCGGTCTCGGTCTTGGTGGAGGGCCTCCGGTCCAATAAGAATATTCTTTTTGGACCATTTAAAGCTCAACGTTTTGCCATTTAATTTTGGTAAAAACAACATGCATTTTATTATGAAACGACAAGGAGTTTGTCTAGAAAAATAAAATGTTATGCAGTCTATCCTCTCGGATTTTTTAAATGAGAAACGAGATAAGAGAGAGCGTCTTGGAGAGGAAGTTTCGCAACTCAACTTCCCTCGATCTCCGCGAGATCTTCGCCCACGTGCAGCTGCTGTTGCGGGAAGTGGCTCGTCTCCAACTCTTTTAAATATCGTCTCACCTCCTCTTTCATAAAATACTTCTTTCACACATCGAAAACCAACAGAGAAAAATCCCTTAGCGTAAGTATATTTCCGAGAGTGTTTCATAGAGGTTTTAGTTTGTTAGGGCGTTCACGAGTGAAGCGTGAATCGTCGCCATGGTTTTATCCTGGGACTCGGTATTCGTACAGTTCTGTCTCACTACGGAGCGAATATTTAGAGTTAAGGAAAGAGATTCATATCTCGACTCCATGAAACGTTTTCTTATCGGGTTTCATTTCGCTTTCTTCATCCGTTTCTTTCCTTAACATCGCTTTTATTTAATACAGTTATTTCAATTCGATTTTCGGCTTCTACAATCTTAACTCTAAATCGCTTTCTATCTAAAGCTTTTAATCGGATTGAAAAACGTTTTATCAAAGCGGTTTGAAAGGTTTGTAAACGGTTTTTGGGAACGCTGTTTGCGATTTGGTTTTACCATTTCCGCGAAACGTTTCTTACTTATCTCAAAACGGTTTGCGTTTTGCTTTCTAGCATTACTGCAAAACGTTTTTATTGGATAATTTCAGCACGTTTTTTGAAACGAAGTTTGCGATTTGCTATTTGCTTATCCGCGAAACGTTTCCTATTTTTTCTATAAACGGTTGTGCGGTTTGGTTATATCATCATCCGCGAAACGTTTTAGATACTTGTTTATTCGAAACATTTATATATGAATCGTTTTCACAAACGCTTTCTTAAGTGAGTTTGTGAAATATTCTAAGTCTACACAAAACGGTTTCTGCGAATGCTTATAAGCGAGATTGCAAAACGTTTTTTCAGACATGTATCGATATGATTTGGTTCAAATACCAAAAATGAAAATCGATTTTAGACTATTATTTTGATTAAAAATAATATGTTATTTGTTGAATGGAGTACTGATCCGTTTTCATGTTTTCTTTACAGAAACAAAATGACTAACGACAACAACGCCCCCATTGATACCACCTCTACTCAGACTCCACTCAATGTCACCGCGACTGATGCAACCGGCGTGACAAACGTGAGTTC
>OVBX01004514.1:0-14513 GCA_900406325.1 Erucastrum elatum
GTAATTTCAATAGCCTTTTAGGTTACTTTTGCCTTTGACCCAAGTTGGGGTATTCTTTTGGATTTGACTCCAAGTTTTGAGTCATACTTGACAATTCTCCCTAATATATATTGGCCCTTTGTCTTAAAGAATCAGAAGAAAAAATGTTAAAAATGTTATTTAATAGATTAAACACGGCACCTCAGACATGCAACATCACAATTTTACCAGTAGAGCTATGTAAAGTCTGTTATAAAATTGGCCTTTAAATATAAAAAATATCTTACGGCCCTGGAGCACATGCCTTATGCGTTTCTATTCAGGCACGGCCTTAGCATCTGCCTTAAGTTTCTCCTTACACACACCTCTCATTAGGCTTGGGCACGAATGGTTTTTAAAAGGTATTTTTGATTTTTTTGTATGTTACGGATATCTAATTTTTCAATTTTTTGTTTTCGAAAAAATACGGATATTCGAAAAATAGATACGGAAAATAAATAGAATTTTACAGATATTTACGAATATCTCATATGTTTTTATTCGTATAAATAATTTTAAAAATCGATACAAATTTGTTCTGTAAAAATATATTCTTGTATGATGTATAAGATAAAAACTAAAAAAAAATAGTTAATCTGTATATTTTGTAAATTTTTAAATTTAGCTAACAATTATAATAACACAATTTTTTTAAAAAAAATTATAATTGTTATAGTTTTTTTCTCATATTGTGAAATACATTTATATTATTAATAATGTAAATAGATAGAATATTTTTTTATAGTTTATAACCAAAACGATTAATTAAAACTATTAAACATATAATTAAAACTATTAAACATATAATAAATAAGCAAATTTCCTAAAACTATGGAAAACATGACAAATCAGCAAAATCACTTCTGAAATAATAGTATAGAAGATAGACTTGTGATTCTCTCAGATGTTCAAGTGTAAGTGCTGTTTTGTTTTGTTGTTTTTTTGTCTGAAAATGTTGATTTTAAAAAGAATAATGACGTTCTCTTGATACGATTGCAGATAATTGTTGGCTTTATATCCCACACGCCACATTCTCTCCCAAAGAACTTTTGACATCCAGTTTCAGGTGGAGCCAGTCCGACCTACATGATTCGCTGAGTGTCTGTCGGAGGTGGAGGCTCCGCCTCCTTCGTCTTCCTCACATTTGTTCTAGTTTGCTTTAGATTTCTTGTCTAGGTGTGTTTCTTTTCTTTTCCATGTAACTTAACAATTTTTCGTTTCACGGAAGCTCCGGTCTGTCTGTGTCCTGATTTTCCTCTAAGGGCTTGATATATATATATATATATATATAACTGTTACAAATGAAGTTTTTTTTTTTAAATTTTGAACTGGTTCTCTGTTACAAGTGAATTTAACAGACCAAAACAACGAGACTCCTTGCTAAACAAATCAAAGGTGATCATTCAAGTTTTGCAACAGATTTCGTCCAGGGTTTAACGCATTTCTTTTGTTCCTGGAAGGCTGGAACACGTACGAAGATGAAGAAAGTCTTCGGGCAAACTGTCAGAGACCTGTAAGAATTCTAATGCCTGGAATTCAATGATATCAACAAGGCCAATTCGTGGTTTGTTCATTTTTTTCATTAACAATGCTTGATTTTATGTTATATTTTTTGTAGTTCTTCTCTTCGTCAATCTTTGCGTCTAAACATTGATCACTAATTTATTCTTAGTTTTCTATATCCACTGACACTATTGACACGAGCTACTTGAGCTTTTCTACTATCTTAATTGTGCTGTTGTTTTGTGATGTTGTCTGACCACCCTTTGGATGTATCTGGTTCTCGCTCTTGGTGTATTAATGAACATAGAACTCCAACTATGTAATACTGGTCCTTCTTTGAGTTTATGAAATATCTCTCTTTATTAATACAAGTGCACTGAATAATTTTCACAGCTAAGATTTTTTTTTTTTTGCCAACTAGTTTTATTATTATATGGACAAAGTCCAATTACACAAAAGCAGAAACAAAGGCCCAACTGATAAAAACTTCCAAGGCCCAGCCGAAAAAAAAACGTACAACTAACTAAGCTAAATTGGCTAAGCCCACACTTCAAGTTTATATCGAAACCCTTGAAACATGTCGCCCACACGTGTTCAAACCTCACAGCAAGGATAAACACGTGCCACCAAACCGCTTCACCTTCTCCACCGCCGGAGAACCACGAATCATTTCACCGGAATCACATCGGAGACTACCTCCATCTTCCACGACTGTGCTCTTTTCAACGACGAGCATCCATCCATCGATCCTAATCGTGATATCGTCCAGAGCCACCAACCACTTGATTACAAACACCCAGAGCCTCCATCTCGTTTCCGACATCGCTTTGTCTTAATTGTCGGAAAGCTTTATCGATCTATTCGAGAACTCATCCAACAGAACAAAGCCGACGAATACAGGAACCACAAGCCAAACTAAAGTCACACCCGATTCAAAATCGGAACTAAACTCCATCACACACACGATTCAAAAGCCGGCAACGCAGAGCTTTAACAGCCTCCACCCTCCGGAGTCATAAGCCGGAGACGACGGAGCTGAGAAAGCTTCCGCCTACCGGAATCAAAATTTCAGACTGATGAAAAAAGAAAGGAAAGATGTTCCCTTTCTTCCCAGAACACATGCAGAAGAAAAAAAATGAGTTAAAGAACAAAGCCGGACCGACGGTGGCTATATTAGCCGAGACCGCCGGCCGGAAACGCAAGTTCACGGCGGAGTTGTAGTGAGAAGTCAGAGGAAACTTTCTAGAGAGAGGTTTTTTTGTCGTATTTTCACAGCTAAGATAATCTTTACTTGTTTAATCTTATTTCTAACTGGCTACAATTATTTCTTATGGGTGTAAAATATGTCAAATGGGTCAACCCAACCCATAATCCAAATGGATTGACCGTTAATGGATCATGGGTCAACCCAATCCATTTATTAAATAGGTTTGTTTGATCCATTATCCATTAAATTAAGAGGGTCAGATGAGTTAACGGTTGATCCATCAACCCAACATATTTATTATTTGTAGTGTATAAGAATTTTTTTTGTTCAGTGGAAAACTGAAAATTTTAATTATGGCGAAAAAACAAGATTTCTCGGTTTTGACAAAAAACAAGATTTCTCGGTTTTGACAAAAATGAGATTTTTCGATTTTGGTGGAAAAACACAATTTTCAGTTTTAATGAGAAAACATATTTTACAATTTTGGCGAGAAAAAATTTGGTTTTGGCGGAAATCACACTTTGCAATTTTGGCGGAAAAACAAGATTTTTCTGTTTTAGCGGAATAATGTTTTTCGGTTTCGGCAGGAAAACAAAATTTTCTGGTTTTGGCAGGAAAACGTGTTTTTGCAGGAAAACAAGATTTTCTGGTTTTGGCGGGAAAACATGTTTTTGCGGCTTTGACGGGAAAATATGATTTTCCGGTTTTAGCAGAAAAATACGTTTTTTGGTTTCGGCAAGAAGATAAAAAAATTTCGGTTTTGGCGGGAAAATGCGTTTTTGCATTTTGGCGGGAAAACAAAATTTCTCAATTTTGGTGAGAAAACGAGATTTTTTATTTTGGCGGGAAAACGAGATTTCTCGATTCTGGCGGGAAAATGAGATTTCTCGATTTTGGCGAGAAAACGAGATTTCTCGATTTTTGCGGAAAAACGCATTTTTGTGGTTTTTGCGGGAAAAGTGTTTTTTGGTTTTGGCATGAAAACGCGTTTTTGTGATTTTGGCATGAAAACACATTTTTGCGGTTTTAGGATTTTAACGTGATTTTTTTTTTACACAATATTTTTTTAAAAAAAAATAATTAAATTAAATGAGTCAGATTTGATTACATATTTAACCTGTTAACCCAACAACTTGTTAACCCAACCTGTTAACCCATTAACCTGATAACTCATTACCTCATTAAATCAAAAATATACAGTTCATTTGGATTAATAAGTCAATTTGGGTTGGGTCAATCCATGGATCATGACCCATTTTGACATCCCTACTATTTCTAAATCTAATTTAATAAAAGAATCTTCACATCTAAAATAATTATTACTTGTTAATATTATGTTTAACCGGTTACAAATATCGTTAAACCTAATTTAACTCAAGAATATTCACAGCTAAGATAATCCTTACTTGTTTAATATTATTTCTAACCAGCTACAATTATTTCCAAACCTAATTTAATTGTATATCCTTTAGGCAAATTCTGCTCTACTAAATAAACAAGAAACATGAGGAAAATTCTGATCTAAGTATTTGTATATCCTTGAGGGAAAATTCTGATCAATTTAGTAAAAATGCTTTTTGAATCGGCCTTGTGCAATTCCACCAATATCTAATCAAAAGTCACTAAACTCATGAATGGCCTTGGACAAGAAAAAGCCCTTATCTACTATACCCAGAAGTATAGTCAAGAAATGGAACTTATCTATAATCTTTTTATTTTGCCTTATTCAGTTTTATTTAGATGTCTAAACAGAAAATAATGCAAATTAGCTTCCTCAGCAATCGAACTCACCGATCAACATGCAAAGGAAAAAACCAACCGTCCGCACTCTTAAATTCTTTTAATATGATCGATAACAGATCTCTTCTTGATAATAAATGGCAGGTTTTTCTTATCATTGAATTAGCAAGACAAATGAAACGGTACATTTTCTTTTGCATGCAGACAAAAATCTCACGCAACCGCTTGTGTCAGATTTCTTACATCTCCCATAAGCCGAAATATCTCGAGCCTTTCTCACTTAGCTTTCATGGGGAATTTATCCTAGGGTAATCATTACTAATCCCTCCAATTATATATGATCGATAACAGATCTCTTCTTGATAATAAATGGCAGGTGTTTCTTATCATTGAATTAGCAAGACAAATGAAACGGTACATTTTCTTTTGCATGCAGACAAAAATCTCACGCAACCGCTTGTTTCAGATTTCTTACATCTCCCATTAGCCGAAATATCTCGAGCCTTTCTCACTTAGCTTTCATGGGGAATTTATCCTAGGGTAATCATTACTAATCCCTCCAATTATATTTACAAACTCTTTCAGCTTCTTACCTATATTCAGCCTACACGATCTGGAACTCTAAGAGCAGCTTTATTAAAGGTCTTTAAAGCATTTCTAGAGGAAAGAGGAAATATTTTTTTGCAAGGACCAATGCAAAAAGTCCCGAGAGAAGAAACGTGACATCATAATAAGACAAAAAAAGAGGACTCTCCAGGTTTCTCCGCGTCTGCAATTCTCTTAGCTTAACCAACGATGAGGGAGGAGTAGACATGTCCTTGTGTCAGACCCTCGCTTGCACCGGTGCAACTGATCATATCGTTCGGAAGAAGAGAAGCAGCTTGACTACGGCTTGCCGGCAAGTCACCACGGCTGCTTCTTTAGTTGATACAAAGCTCCGCCGAACTTCTTAAATCGAAGGAAGAATATGCCGCCGCAGCCAGCTCCCCTCTATTAGTGATGCATGGGTTTGGACCGTTTGGCAAGTGATAAGTAGAATGAATGAATTATTACACGTAAACAATTTAGTCTGATTATGTTTCTTAAAATATCAGTATCTTTTTTTTGTCAACTATCAGTATCTAATTATCTGTAACCAATCAAATTTTGGTTGAGAAGTTTTAAGTGGGACTTAAAAATAATACTCCCTCCGTTCCACTTTAAGTGGTGTTTAAAGATTTTTATTTTGTCCCAAAATAATTGATATTCTCACTTTTCTAGACAAAATTTAATGTTGATTAAAATTTATAGCCAATTATAAAATGTTATATCTTTTTTCTATTGGTTAAACTGTTTTATTTAATGTTATTTGTATAAAATCAAGATAAATTACATAGAATTTTGTGTTTTCTTAATCTTTGTGAAAAAACTTAAAAACCCACTTAAAATGGGACAGAGGGAGTAGGAGAGAAGAAAAAAAGAGCTCTTCTGATTTTAGTATGGTCTATATACTGCTCGAAGGGAGAAATATGTTATCCATTTTATAACAGTTTAAATATAAATCTTACTACCTCCGTTTCCGAAAGTAGAATTTTCTAGAAAAAAATCTTGTTTCACAAAGATAGATTTTCTATATTATTAAGGTACTTTTATATGCTTTTGAAAAACATTAATTCAGAATATTTGAGTTATTCAAATTCTATTGGTGGATAGATATTGAAAAACGTATAAAAATAAAAAAGAAAAGATAAATTGTAAACATTAATCATATTCTTAATAAACGTGAATACTCTAGAAAATCTTATTTTCGGGAACGGAGGTAGTATATTTGAATAGTCTTTTTTGTTTAAATATTTGTATAGTTTTTTAGAATTTTTAGTTTCATACAAAAATGCTATTTTAATATATTTCACATATATTAAGAAAGTAGTTGAATATGTTTATGTTCTTATTAATTTCAAATGTTTAATCAAATAGTATTTGAGAAAAAAATATTTTGTTTACAAATCAATGTATTTGCAATTAATATTAAATTAAAAATTACATTGAAATTCTAAAATCTCTGAATAGTTATTCTCTGAAAATATCAAAAGTCAACATTTTCTTATGATGTCTTAATCTATGAATAGTTATTCTCTTTTTGTTTGTTCCTTTTCGACCATGCACCCTTAATCACACGCGTACACGATCATATTTTCAGAAGAAAAAGATTGGTCTCTTTGTTTTTTCTTTTGTTGATAAGTGACGTCGTATAAATCAAGCGAGGACGGTCTAATCGTTTTGAGGAAGCTTAAACCTTAACACGGACCAGAAGCTTAAACCTTAACACGGACCAGAATTCGAATTTCACTAATTACTGGAGATAAAATTTAAAATCTGAATTCCTCCAACATTCGGTGACTGAAACATACTCCGACTGATAACATTATACGGATACTGACCGTTAGATTAGACCCATCATAGTGGATGTCAAAATACACCGAATTATTTAAAAAATAATAATAAGTGACGTCATATAACCTAAAAACAATAAAGGTGTGTGAGTATACAGCTGTGTGATCGAAGAGGTGTCTTGGAACCTGATTTCTCTTCAAAAAAGTATGTTTTAGAATTTTTAACATATATTAATAAGACATATTTAAATTTGATTATTAGTGCATAATTTATCGTAACTAACTATTTTGTATTTTTAACCTATAAAATTTTAACAATCACAATTATGTTTTCTGAAATTTACAATTTACTATTAAGTACTCCCTCCGTTTCTAAAAGATGATAGTTCTAGAGAATTTTTTTGTTTCTAAAAGATAGTTTTTTTATATTTTCAATGCAAATTTTGTCAACTAATAATGAATAATTGTGAAGTTCAAAAACATTGATTGCATTTTATAAAATCTTATTGGTTTAAAAATATAGAAAATATAAAATTACAGAAAACAATGCATTTATAACTAAGTTTTAATGTGTTTTATTAAAAATGTGAAAATTCTAAAACAACTATCATTTAAAAACAGAGGGAGTAATATATTAAAAAGGTAAAAAAAAATTTATGAAATATTTTTTTCTAAAGCGTGGATTTGTTTTTAGAACGTTACTATTATTTAAAGTACTCAAATATTTTATAATATATTGAAGTTTTTGGTTATTATTTATAAGAAAATGCTTAGTTTGATTTTTTAATTGAAAGAACAATGGTTTTACGAATTGCCATTGAGAAAACGAGAAGTACAGTGCCGGTCCTGAGATATTCATGGTCCAATACAAAATACAAAATTGAAGTCTTTATATAATGTATAAAAAATATATCAATAAAATACTCAAGTTTATAATAAGAAAATTACAGTATCCTCAAACCTAAAAAAAACTTATCAGTTCGTAAATATAAATCTTGCATTTTTCTTGCAAAATCATCCATCAAACTTTCGTAAAGGTTTTTGATCATATCATTTTCAATCGACAACATAGCTAAATCATTTAATTTTTTTTGTTGTCGTCATAATTTTTCCCTTTTTTCCTTTTAATCAACTTATATTTAATAACACAAAATAAAAAAAAGTTTAATTATTTTTGTATTTTAGTGATGTCCCATAACTTTCACATAACAAATAACAAAGTGATATATTTATAAGTAATAACAATTAAAAAAATAGACCCTAAATTTTTACAAAAATAATTGTCCCCATACGTATGTATCATGGGTGTTCGTTCAAGCCCGGGCCTGGAGAAGTAGAATGTTGGCAGAGAGTTTTGTAATTTAGTCCTAATAAGATAAAATAAAAAATATAGCTACAAAATTACTTACAACATGATTTGACTAACAAAGAAAAAAAACATACTAGCAGTCTAACACTAATCCTCAGAGATTACAAAAGATTAAGAATATTTTAATACATAAAGTTTTCTGTAAAAATATAGAGTTTTCTGTCATTATGTAATCTATAAATTTAAAACACATAAAATTTATAATGACTGTCAAATAAGATAAAACGATCTTTCAACTTATAAATATTCTCTCTGTTTCTTTTTGTATAATGTTTTGGAATAAACATACAAATTAAAAAAAGCACTTTTATCAAAATCACTTGATTACAACAAAAATATAAATAAAAGTAGTTAATCATTATTATTCCGAGCAAATAATACAAAAAGCTATACATTAACTTTTAATATTTAAATAACTTGATTTAATAGTTTTTCATAAAAAGTTTCAAAACATCATATAAATTAGAAAAAAAATATATTCTCTAAAACATCATAGAAAAAAATGGATGGAGTATTATATTATACTTTCTCCATTTCATAATAATTGTCATTCTAGTCTTCATAATTTATTTCATTATAAATGCCGTCTTATTGAAAGTCTTATGTTTTCAATGCATAAATTACACAATTTTTTCAATTTATATTTCTACGTTCTCATTAATTAACAAAATGGTGTAGTAAATAGGAGTGAAATAAAAAATTTAATACTCTCTCTATTTTATATTAAGTGTAGTTTGAGAGTTTTGCACATGAATTAAGAAATCATTTGATTTCGCATGTTTTCTATTTAAAAACATCATTACCAATCTACCTAATTATATTTAGTCAATATAAAAATAAATTAGAAAATCAAATTAATAAATTTTGTATTGAAATGCTAAAATAATTTATATTTTGCGACAAAAAAAATTCTTCTACAGCATCACTTAATAAGAAACGAGGAAGAAGTATTCTACTTTTCTATGAACAACACTTATTATGAAATAGATAATTCCATATTATAGTCAGCTAGTGTGGAAGCAGCTGACAATAATCATTTATATCATCGGAGTTCTATCATCTAGACACGTAACTGAAGACTGATAAGATTTTAAGTGAGATTAATTCTCTAATGATACATTGATGCAATTTAAACTTTCTTAAGAACAAACAAAAACGCGTTAATATAATGACTAAGACAGAAAGGACAAGATGACTCGACTGGTCAGTGGTCTCTCTCTCCAGGCGCCGGTCTCTCTCTCTGTCTGGAAATGGTAGTCAGTTTCAGCGCCGAGGGACTATGGAACTTTTGAGCTCGCGCGAACCTTACGCAGGATCTGAAAGAATTCAAGACCTAAAATTAAAAGCTTAGCCTGACCTTCACCTTTACTTATCCCTTTCCCTATAAAACACCTCCCATTTTAGAGAAGACCGGAGATTTAAAAAAGAAGTAACTCATGATCCTTTTGGTCTTAGATATTTTTTTCATTTTCTTGGCTTTAAAATCCGAAACTGAAACATGTATTTTAATTTAACTTCGCAGATGGAAGCTAAAGAATGTTCTGCATGGCTTGAGGATTTGCTAACGGAGAAGTTTTTCAATGCTTGCTTGGTTCACGAAGACGTTAAGAAGAACGAGAAGAACATCTTCTGTATTGATTGTTGCTCAAGCATCTGCCCTCTGTGTCTCCCTTCGCACACCTCTCATCGGCTTCTTAGGGTTTCTTTTCAAGAAAGAAATCATTTGATTTCGCATGATTTTTCTTTGAAAATAAAATAAAGTCTTGAACTTTGTGTTGTTGCTGAAATCGTTTTGCAGATCTGGAGATATATATACAACGATGTTTTAAGGGTAGAAGATTGTTCGAAACTCTCGGGCGGGGAGGCGTGACTTAGGCCCTCTGGAGGGTACAGACGCAGGCTGGCGCCGGGCCCATGTGGTGGGTCCCCGAAGGGGGTCAACACTTGGTAAACAAAAAAAAAAAAAATGAAAGATAGATTTATGTTTCATTGNGGTCTGCTGCTTTTAAGACTCTTTTAATTCATTTGTTTTCATGTGTTAACTTGCATGAGTTTTTCTTTTAATTAATACGTGTTTTCTTTCTTCTTTTTGGTTCATTTTGTGTCTGTGTTGATGATGATGATTAAAGCCATACATTACGAACAGTTCCAAAGTTGTGTTCATCAATGAACGGCCGCAATCTCAATCTCGACAGTTTCGTGGTTCTGGAAACTTCTGCAACACCTGTGCCCGGTCTCTCCAATATCCTTACCTCTTCTGCTCTCTCTCCTGCAAGGTTATATCATCTACTGAGGGGACCTCTCTTCTCGTTAAATACATTCCATTTCATATTTTCTTCAAATACCCAGTTCGATTTACCACTAAACTTCATCTGGGTCGATATTCTTTTCTTAAACGACTCGTGCTTGTCTCTGAAAGTATAGAAAGAAACATTTTTTTAAGCATGTCTTCATCTCTAAATCGATGTATTCTCTTTTTTGTTTGTTCTATTTTGATCATGCACCATTAATCACATGAGTACTATCAATTTTACAGAAGAAAGATTTCTCATTGTTTGTTCTTTTTATAGATACGTGACGTCAAAATAAGACAAAAAAGAGAACTCTCGTTTCTCCAAGATTGCACCACTGCAACTAATATCGTTCGGAAGAAGAGAAGCAGCTTGACTACAACTTGCCGGCGAGTCACCACGGCTGCTTCCTCGGCTGATACAGAAGCTCCGGCGACCATCTTAAACCGAAGGAAAAATACGCCACCGCAGCGAGCTCCCCTCTATTAGTGCATGCATGGGTTTGTTACAAGTTGATAAGTAGAATGAATGAATTAATACCCGTAACTTAGGGTAACAATTAAGTCTGATTATGTTTCTTAAAATATCAGTATCTTTCTTTTTTTTTGTCAACCATCAGTATCCAATTGTATCTGTAACGAATCAAAGTTTGGTTGAGTGTTTTAAGTGGGACTTAAAAATATTTAGGAGAGAAGAAAAAAAAAAGAGCTCTTCGAATTTTAGTCTTGTATGTGTACTGCCCGAAGGGAGAAATATATGTTATCTATTTTATAATAGTTTAACTATAAATCATATATTTGAATAGTCTTTTTTTGTTTAAATATTTGTATAGTCTTTTAAAATTTTCAATTTCATAAAAATGTTATTTAAATATATTTCACATATATTAAAAAGTAATTGAATATGTTTAAGTTTTTATTAATTATACATATTTAATTAATATTCTATATGTTCATAATTATAAAGATGTTTAGATAAAAACACCCATATTAAATAAATTATCTTTTGTTTAGAATGTATCATTCAAATTAAAAAATAATGATATTTAACAATTTACAAAAAAAATTATTAAATATGATTGGTTTAACAGTTTTAATAAAGTAAAAATTATTTAAAAAATGAAAAAAAACTTATAGATTGGAACATCGATTTTTTTTGAAACATCTTACATTTAAGAACTGAAGAATAGTATTTGAGAAAAAAATATTAAATTAAAATTGCATTGGAGTTCTAAAAAAATGATGATATTTAACAATTTACAAAATAAATTATTAAATATGATTGGTTTAACAGTTTTAATAAAGTAAAAATTATTTAAAAAATGAAAAAAAAAACTTATATATTGGAACATCGATTTTTTTTGAAACATCTTACATTTAAGAACTGAAGAATAGTATTTGAAAAAAATAGTATTAAATTAAAGTTGCATTGGAGTTCTAAAATAATACATTTTGTAATAAAAAAATCAAAATAACTGCTTTGGAAACAGAGAATATAAAAGGAAGGGTTTCTTTTCTTTAATGATTGCATTTTCAGGCTGCATGAATTTATTATCTAACGGCGGGATAGTATATTCTCAATAAGAACTTGAGTCATTAAAATGAGTAGGACAAACCATACTCCCTCGGTCCTATTTTACGTAGTTTGTTTTATTTGTGTTTTAAAATAATTAATATTTTCATTAATCTAGATAAAATATAATATCATTTGAATTTTGTGATCAATTATAAAATACTGTATTTGTTTTATTGGTTAAACTAGTTTTATTTAATGATAATTTGCACAAAAATATGTATTTTTTTAATCTATGTGTGAAAACCTTAAAACCTATTTATATTATAACAGAAAGAGTATCTTCCTCAGCTGAGTTAAAATGATTTGTTTGCATGGTGATAGAAAACTTAAAAACGTGTCTGAGGAGAGAAGTTATGATCGTCTCTTGTTCCCGTAATTATAAAGTTAGGATACAACGTAATTACTAACTTCATATGGTATGAGTTGGTAGGCATCCTATCCGGTACCCTAACAGATAATATTTACATCTGAATGAATATAAAAAGATAACTAAACATATATATATATATATATTTAATATTATATTTCTATTTTATTTTTCTCATTTATTTAAAATATTTATATCGATGATATACATTGTTTAAGATCAAATAATATACATACATTCACATTTCTTTTCTAATACTTACATCAAAAACATGTTAAACTTATTGTTTGTTTCGCGTATTAACAAAAGAATTATGAAAAATGTAAAATAGTAACCAAATTAGTAGTTTTTTTAGTTTTAAATTTTATTTTCAAATTTATTAATCAATTAATCTATTGAAATTTTAAAAATAATTAAATTGGTATATTTGTATGTACAAGAAATCTGAACAATAAATAGCTGATTTTTTTCTTTCACATTCGAAATATCTGAACTGATCCAAAATAACCGAATCTAAATTTAAAATATCAAAAATCTGAAATACCCGGTTGAAATCCGAACCAATATCCGAACACCCGCTCATGAGATGGTTGATAATAAACTCGTGATTGTCTCTGAAAGTATTAGAAAACGTCTTTTATTCATGTCTTTATCTCTGAATCGTTGTTCTCTTTTTGTTGGTTATTTTTCGATCATGTACAATAATCATACGCGTGTATGATCAATTTTTACAGAAGAAAGAATCTGTCTCTTTGTCTGTTCCTTTGTAGATAAGTAACGTCATAATGATACGAAAGGACTCTCGGGGTTTCTCCGCCTCTGCAACTCTCTCAACTTAACCAACGATGAGGCAGCCGGAGGAGGAGTATACATGTTCTTGTGTGTTGTACCAGGCCCTCGCTTGCACCGCTGCAAATTGAATCGTTCGGAAGAAGAGAAGCAGCTTAACGACGACAACGACTTGCCGGATAGTCACGACGGCGATTTCCTCGGCTAATATAGAAGCTCGGCAAACTTCCTAAACCGAAACATCACCACATCTAGGCTAGACATTTTATCCGTTAAATTTGATCGATTCGTTATTCGTTTGTTTCGATTTGATCGGATATCCGTAAGCTTTCGAAGCAAAACAAATACTAAAGTCAATATGTTAAAATTGAAGTAAATCACAAATATTAAAATTTTGGAAAGCGAATATCTTAACCGATCCGGCGATATATAAATACATATATATCTTGATTATATTTAAAGTTTAATATACAGTAAAACCTCTATAAATTAATAATGTTGGGACTTTGAAATTTTATTAATTTATAGAGATATTAATTTACAAAAGTTTCCTTATTTAGATTTTTTCTATTTTTGAATATTTTTATTTATATAAAAAAAGAAAATATTTTATTTTACTGTATGTACATTATTTAAATTTTAGAAATTTGACTTATATATTGTTTTATTATCTTATTTATATATAATTTTATGTTTCATAGAATTCTTAACTGGTTTTTGGTATAATTTTACTAAATATTATCAAAATATATTGAAATGTTAAGAAAAATAAAGAATTTTCATTGTGAATATAAAACCAACAATATAATATTTAATTTTTACTTATATAAAAATTATATATAGATAGATTATTAATTTATGATTCTATGGGGACTATATATTATAGAAATTTTAAAAATATTATTATCTTATTATTTTATCGATTTGTGATATATTTAACACCAGTCCAATTTGGGACCGGCAAAATTTATTAATTTATAGAGATTATTAATTTATAGATTATTAATTTATAGAGTTTCTACTGTATAAAAATTATATAATTATTATTTTGACATATGATTTGACAAATTCTGTTCAAACTATTACTTATATAAAACTGTTACATAAAAGGAAGAAAATTTATTTATAACAATTATAATTTTTCCTTAAGTTTTGTGTTATTATAATTGTTAATTAAGTTTAAAAAGTTTATAAAATATTTAGATTCACTAGTTTTTTTTGTTTTTTATCTTATATAGCATGCAAAAATTTATTTTTCAAAATAGATTTGTATCAAATTTTT